>VXBN01008891.1:3410816-3451165 GCA_013397395.1 Sinosuthora webbiana | reverse complement strand
TTCGTGTCCGTGACAACGACATATGATGTATGAAACAAGTTGGGATATAGGAGGGATAGGCCTAGCAGCATGCCCAGCATCCACATTTTAAAGGAAAAGAGCAAGAACTCCCCTGACAACTTTTAAGAAGATCAGATTAGTTTACTTATTGAAGCATGCAAAAAGGACTTTTCTTTCAGCCCAGAATAAGGTACTTTAAAGGCAGAATTTTTTATGCATTCAAGTGCACATTCTATTGAATCACTAGCTACACAGGCTAAATATCTCGGATCTGATTTCTGGATACTTTAGTTTTTATTAGAAATCTATATGGTCAACAGATGTCTTAGAATGCATTGAATATTTCACCTTCTAAGTGCTCACAGATTTTAGCAAGAAAATCTTTCAATCTTTGTATAAATTTTTTCAAGGGAAATTATTATAACTTTTATCAAATAGTATCTTGTCATGGTTAGTTTGAACCTAACAATACTATCTCTCTGCTTTTAAAGAGAATCAGATACTGCTTTAAAAAACTTCTTTTCAGTAAAATAATTACATACAAGTATTTTGCTTGAGAATGTAGAAATCAAATAAACAAATATACTAGCAATTCAAATACATGTGAGAAAATACTTCTGGTTTTAAAATTAGAGAATGAAAAGACTATCTAAATCCAACACAAAGTAATATAAGTTGCATTGAATGTTCTCATTTTTCTTCTGGATTTGATTTTATATTTTACCTCTGTATACACTATAAATCATTCTACTTGTGGTATTCATAGCTTTGACATAAATGGGCAATGTCTTGAAAGACAGACAATTCCCCCTTTGATTAATTCACTGGTCTGTTTACTCATTCAAAGGCAAACTTACTACATTCAAACAATTTCATGCTCTTACCATGAAATAATTTTCTCAGTGTCTGCACTGATTCTAAATGCAGCTTTTTATTTTTTATTATTTTTTTTATCCATACCTTTGTACTTAACTGGTAGGCAGACAGCCTATACAACTTTTATAACTTGTCCTCGGAAGAGATGAGCATTCTGGGTCCTACACAGCACAAATGACAGTGGAAATATGACTTGCAGATTTTCAACATCTGAAGTCACTGAGAGAGCCCCTGACTCAGCCTCACTGTCAGCTTCAGAGTGATTGTGGCACCACTGCCAAAGGGCGATTCAAAGGCAGTACAAGCAGGAGGCCTCCATGCCTTACTTGTTGAGGGATTTGGTTTTGACTCGGGAAGTCAGTCAGATCTGCAGACTCACTGCTACCCAGATGGATTTCAGGTGGCAGTGTGTTGCTTTCAAATTTTGTGATGTGCGTATAAGCACTGTGAAATCACCTGCTGAGATGACCTCCAGTTGCAGTCTGTGAGTCTGAGGGGTCCTGTCATAGCTTTTCCAAATCCTTCACTGAAGCTACAAGAAGAACCATACAAGCTGTTGTATGAGGCACTGCTCACACGGAATTGTTATTCTGTGTTCACTGCTGAGCAGTATGGTCTGCCTAAGTTAGAGAAGGCTGAATCCAAATGATGCGCACAGTGTGTTGCTTTAAAAACGTGTTGTGTTGAGTGTTTAGTAATGTAAACATATGGTACTGCAGTTAATGCTGTGCCATATGGGTATGTGTAGAGCTCTCTTAGCTGATAGTGCCAGGAACACATCTGTATGAACTCTTCTTCAGTGGGCATTGTCAGCTCTGTTTCTTCACACCTTTTTGAGCACCAGTAGTTTCTGCACTTACTTTTCAGTTTAGACTGAGTAGGAGAAATTCACTGGAGATTTTCCAATTTCTAATTACTTAAAATAATTGGAAGAAATTTAGATTTGTCTTAGGTGGCATTTTCTTGCCATGGATAATAGCTTTGCTTTCTCTATCAAAGTTTAAAAAAATCTAGTTCAACACACAAACAAGTCTCCGAGCTGTGACTACCTCCTGTTTGTAATTATCAACAAAATAGAGAAAATCACAGATTCTCTATTTCCTGCAGTGTTATTAAAGGAACATCATAATCTTTTAAAGAACATAGGTATTTCTGAAATTAAAAGAAAAATTATAGATAAAACACCAAAATTAGGCATCTTCACGATAGATTTTTACTCAAAGATTATTTTAAATTATACACTCTGTATTGTTGTGGTGAGATTTTTCACAACTGAACAATGATTAGAACATTTTCCCAAAGCTGTTCTAAAGTGGCTGCAAAGGTCTGTGGCAACTTCTTTAGTACTTTCTGTTTGAGGAACAAAAAAATGAAAAAAATTTACACATCCTCTGCTTTTACTGGTTTTCAAAAGTCTTTATATTATTTTACTACATGTTTACTGTATGTTAAACATTCCTGATACATTTGTTGCTTTGCACTTCTTTTCCTCCTTATAATTAAACTAATTGGAGAATTAATCAATGTCATCTCTAACCCTGAATGACAAGTGACATTAATGAAGGAGGTTGTTCATAGTCCAAGCTTGGCAGGGTAAGAAAAGAAGTCTATATTCTGCAGATGGAAAGCCAATTAAAACTGTGAAGTTGGGGTGGTACAGATTGGAATAGAAATGAGCTTTGTGAAAAATATGAATTCCTGGATGTCTTTTGAAAGGTAAAACACCACCTGCAGCCTACAAATCACAGGAAAAATCATCCCTTTTGTTGTTGCTTCACATCCCATTGTAATTAGATGGCTAAATTCATCAACCCTTTCCTAAATTTTAGAGAAATAGTCTTTCTGGTCAAAATATTAAGAGTAAAGTAAACAGGAAAGATGAAATGATTGTGGATCTCTGTTCCAATAGTTCCACCACTGTAAGGCATTCTGGTTTTGGCAATGAACATTATCAAGTTGTAGTAACTGTTACTCTAGCTAATAAAACCTAAGTAAATCATATATAGTATATAAAGGGCAAACTGCAGGGACCAATTTACCTCTGTTGGTGAAAATTACATCTCCTATGCCAGTAGGATGCCATCCCTTAGGAGCAGGGGTTGAAGAATTCATTACCAGGGAATGGAGAACACCAACTGCTTTCATCTGTTGCTGCAGTGAGGATTTACAGGGTAGCAGCAAAATATGTGAGTTGAGACATTCACCCCATTCCAGATCCGCTTGTTTTTCAATGCACTATTTCTTTTCTCTCTCTGTACATGGCTTCTATACTTTCTATCAGATATATATACACAGATATATATATAGCCTGACTCAAATGACTCACACATCCCCAACTGTGTCCTTGCTTTACAATCAAGTACCAGATTTCATCTTATTTACTTGTTATCCCTGTTACTTGTCCTCAACCTGTCCTGTTGAGTGCCATAACATTAAAATAAATAAAAAGAGGGATCTTGTACCTATTAAGTTGTTCATAGAAGCTTCCCTGTCTGTCCAAGGAAAGTGTTAATCCACTGTTTCTGCAGAAAATAGATGAGAGCCTTCAGCACCCATAGGTGAAGAATCTATGTAAACTGAAATACTACAGTATTTGTGACATTTTATTTGCCATTTATACCAGATCGTGCAGAAAGGTTCTGTGTAACCCACATTTGAGCCTAGACTTTGAGTTTATAGATTTTTTTCTAGCATCTGAAGTATCATTTCAGAGTGGTCTTCTTCAAGATGTGTGCTCAATACAAAAAGAAAAGGATGCAGTTAAAATAATTTCCTTAGTAAAAAAAGTAAATTTAAATTAAGAAGGATTAGCAAAGTACATGAGATTAGGCCAGAGAGTGAAAATTAAGTGGAATATCTCAGTTCAACACTGAGTCGAGCTTCCCAGTTATGGAAGAAGCATTCTTTTTCTTTCTGGAAGTTCTTGTAATAAAAAGGACTGAGACATTAGCCACAAAATGCATATTTACCTTGCCCTGTATGCTTATTGGTAATGGAAGGACTAGAGAAAAAAAGCTGCTTCTTCTGCAGTTAAAAACAGACAGTTTCCTCCTGGCTTCAGACTATTTTTTTGGTTTACATTTCCTGACAGTCCAGCTACTAAAATTTCCTATGAGTAAGAGTCAAGAACTCTTGAAAAGTAAAGGATTCATGTTAATTTACTGCTAAATTAGGAGGAAAAAACCCCAGCTAGTTCTGAAACAGGAAGCTTAAATTAGAGGGTGACGGGAGTTAGAGGTATATGTGTAAGGAGGCTTAGCATTGTAGTCTTTGTATGACAAGCATCTCATGGCTTCTAGGGGCAAACTTTCAGCCTAGGAGCCTCCTGAGTGTTTCCTGGGAAAAACCTGAAATGTATGTTTTTGCTTACAGACATGTTGGGGCAAGAACAAAAGCAAATCCTGAAAGTCTAGTTGGATTTTGCCAGCTGGGAAGGTAATAGCAGGCACAGCCTGGTAGATTTGACATAAACTCCTTGCCAAAACACCATTGTGCCCCATCAGCAGGTTTCAATAAAATCTGTGATCTGGAGTCAGGTACCTCTGTACCCCTCTACTTACATATCAGGAGCTGTGTATCTCAGACTGGCAGCAAAAATATGTCAAAAGCATTGACCTGGGAAATAAGTACTGAGTGTTTGGAGGAGACACTGCAAGGGTTAAGCTTTATAGCTCTGGAGCTTTGCTTAAAATTCACTAATTTGATCTATTTTCTTGAGGTAAGCATTCCTGCTTACTCACACAAAGGAGAAATACAAGGACTTAAAGGAACAGAAGTGGAAAAAGAGTTGCAATCTCAGTCTGAGTAGGAGTTTAAATGCACATGTCTAACCTTGCCAGAGACTACACGAAGGATTCCTTTATAGAGCGCTTCAGAGAGTTGGAGGAAGTGCAGCTGAATCTATTTCTCCTTGATTCTGCCACTAAATATTAAAAGAGACAAGTGGGTGGTGATAGTGAACATGGTGATTAGGGTACTGAACACTCTCCTTGTGGGCTATCCTCCTGCAATATATATGTAAGCATCTGGTACAAAGTGCAATCCTGCGACAGCCTTTCAATGGCTGTGAAAAAGTCTATCAAGAGCTTTGATGTTATAAATTGGGATTAGATGCCTAAATAGAAGGTAGATGCCCTGGGCTATTTTTTTTTACCTAGTGTTGACTACAACTTTTGACCTGCACCATAGGTAAAAAATATGAGCACTTGCACCTTTTATTTACAAAATATTGGAAAGAAATGAGATTAAAATGGGAAAAAATATATTCGAAAGAGAAAAGCATGAAAGAAAAAGCAAAGTGATGCTCTCACTGATGGCCAAGTTTCATTCCATCTTGTACTGTGTATCACAAAGAGCAGTTAATGTCTTTGGCCCAATCCTTTGCCTTGAAGGGATGCCAGAAAGCTATTTGTACTGGCAGAATAGTTCACACAGTCACTCCAAAGTGTGTTTATTTCCATTCTACATGGGTTTTGATAAATTCTGAGCTTGGCATTCTGATGCCCACTCGGCAAAACAAATTGCTTCCTAGGTCTGGGAAGCACATTATTACCAGTTATTGTAAAGCAGCTCATATTATATGCATTCTCAACAGTCCTCTGACTACTCCAGAGGAATTCTTTGTGTAGTACTTGCAGCACTATTCAGATCCAGGAGCAAGAACCTAAATCTAGTGCTAGTCCTTTGCAAAGCTGTCATATATTGTACTTTCAGCATCACAAAAAAATAGCCAAGGGGGAAGAACGTATATGAAAATGTGAATAAATATAGAAAGTGACTAATCTAAGCCTTTTTCAAGATTGAAATTGGAGTGTACTTTTACCTTGATTCACATATTTATACTACAATAACTTCTACACTCCTGTTACATTATAGATCTCTTATAAGAGACAGAGTGCTACAGACAGTTTACAAAACAAACTTCATCTCTGCACTAGACCTCTGTCCAAGAAGAGACACCTGAACAATAATGGAGTTCTGTCCTGAGATGGATCTGCAGGATCAAGTTTAGAGTCAAGACCATGCTTAACAAGGAAATTACTAGTAAGCATAGAAAGTAGCAAAGAACATCGGAGAAGGGGACAGACTGCAGCTACCTAGTTATAGTCAAAATTTTAGGTCTGATAAATGTAAATATATAAAAACTCTTAGAAATTAGTTATAGTATGCATGATATTTCTTACAGCACCTGAGAAATTGCCTGTGCTATGTGCAATTAACACTTTCCTTTGAGAGTCTTCATTTATCCTCTGTTTAATACTGTTGAAATACTACAAAGTTACACCAGTCCCAAATGACAAGGTATGTAGAGCAATCAATTCTTGGAAATGTACTGCAGCATTTAATACTATTGCTATCTATGTCCATGATTTATGTTAAGAGTTTTTTAGCTGAATGTACTTTGATTACTATAATTCAAAGCACAAGAGTTAGGGCCCAGATAATTACAATTGAAGAGCAGGAGATAAATTGAAGAGCAGGAGATAAAATATAAAAAATTGCATTCTCTCTGACAAGCAAATATTGGCTAAAAGTCAAGTAGAGTTTGCATTTTGAAATTTAGTTTTGTTACAGAAGGAAAAGAAAAAGAAATCTAATGAACTAGGTCACCCTCACTATCTTTAATTAGGGCTCTTAGAATGTATAGATTTTACAGCTAAGTTAAGAAAACACTGCAGTCTAAATCTATTCTATATTGAAACAGCAACCTGGTCTGGATTTCTGTGTTGTGAATGAATTACTTCAAAAAGAAAATTTAGCATAAAAAAGAAAATTTAAAAGAAAGAAACAGTTGCTTTCTTTACCTCTTCAGGGATATTGTTGAATACATTGTTTTCCTTCTTTGTCTCAGATGGTTAGGTTGGCATTGACAGGGATCAAAGTTACCATATACAAAAGGAAGAGAGATCAGTGAGGTATTTAGCCTAGAAAACTCCATTTGTCCTAATTCTCAGGGTATTTTTTTGATCAAAAAAGTTACAGAAATCAATCTGCTATGACCCTTATAGGGTCTTAAAAATAATGTTTTTTAAATCCTCTGTGGTTTGTAGGAAAACAGTAGTACAAAAATAATGTCCTTTGTTAACAAAATCCTCCAAACACTGGGCAGCCATCCAGCAGTGCATACTGATTTATGTCTGTAGTAACTATTCTACTAATCACATAATGCTGTTATTAGCCCACTTGTGCTCCTATGAGTAAATGAAAAACACTCCTAATTTTTTTCCTTTTCCTCCAAGTGGGTTACAATGACCCAAAAGTCTTCCTAATGCCAGGTCATGTTTTCACGACTTTTATTCAGTATGTATATTAGGTATCTGTCGAATATTAAGGGACTATTTAGGCTGCAGTCCTGTTAAATACTTTATGTGTCCAGTCCCTGGACTAAATCTTTCTTTGAAATAACCTGCTTGCAGTGTGGACAGGGCAGAACTACCAACACTCATGCTGAAAGTATAATGAGAAATATTTGGAGGATTAATTGTAATGATTTTTATTTTCCTAAATAAAGCACATTAAATCATTGTCAAGAAAAAATTCAGTCATGTTCTTTTTGCACTTTAACCTGCTTCTGAGATCTCTGTTGAAGGTAGTAATTGGATGTATGTTTCCCATTTGAATCTGATCAAAAGGCAACCTGTGGTTTGTCTGTCTCTTACGGTGGAAACTTAATATATCTGCTGGGAATACTGCAATGTAAGATTGCCACTTTTTGATAGACATTAATGCTGTAAACAATACAGAGCAAGTAACATTTTGCTTCTCTTGTGTCCCTTCTGATTTTGGGAGCAATTGAAAGTAAATACTTAAAACTCCAAAAATATCTAATAATTTATTCTTCATTTTAATAAGTACTAGTTACACAGCTAGAGTTTCATTGTCTAAAGAGAGGGTGAGAGTATGTCTAGATCAGCAGGTAGGGCACAGTGGTGCTGCATCAGAAAATGGCTGTTGGCTGAGAACCTGATATTTACACAGAATCAGTCTCAGTCTTTTGCCTCAGGATAGCTTTAGTCTATGCCCGTGGCCTGAGTGTCCATCAGCAGTTGGAGCATATTTCGCGTGCCATGGAAGAGTGTCTTTCTGGCTTTGTTTTGGTCAAAGGTGGTCCCTTCTGCATGCTCTGCACTTGTCCATGATGTGAGCCCAAGGGTGAGAAGTGGCATTGACTCATCCACTCCAGTGAGCAGTCTTGCACCAAAAGAGAGATCAGCACCCTAAGCAGGAGTATAACTTCATGTTATGCTTCCAGTTCCTCTAGAGTTTATGTCAAAATGGGATTTGAGTTAAAAAATCACTGGCACTGCCTGGTAAATGGTTTTTAAATTGTATGCACATTTTCTTGTTACTTTCAGATGTTTACTCTCTGGGGATTTTTTTTTTGTTTTGTTTTGTTTTGTTTGGGGTTTTTTGTTGTTATTTTATGGTTTTGTATAAAATGTAGTGTCAGCATAAAATACATTATATTTTTCTCAGAGAAATTCCCACAATTTTTGTGTCCCAAGCTTAAAATCTCAGAGCCCCTTAGCTAGGAAATGAAACTAAAAAAGGATTAGGAAGGATTAGTCAGATGTGTATAGTGAACTGGTATCAATACTGAGCTTTTCTTCTTGTTGTGTGCCGTGACTAGGTGATGAAATTCACAACTTTTTCACAGTTTTCTGTGCATGCAGAAGAAAACTGCAATCAATATTTTCCTATATGTCATTATAAGGAGACAAGTCATATAAAGAATGCAATTAGCCTGTAATTATCAGGTGATAATGAATACCACATCCAATATCATGCCTCCTTTGAAAGATACAGTTATGCTGTGAAAGAAAATGAGACAAGAAACAGCATTTAGTGCTGTGCTGTCAAAATGGATGCCTAAGATTCTAAATACTCTATGAAGTAGTTGTTGACAGCTAAAAATAATTGACAAGAATTGCATTATCAATTCATTGCAAGGTCTTTAAGCAGATGAATGAAGACTATTAGTGATTACTTAATTACAAATCCAAAAAGCAGATGAGATGAAGGGACCAGTTAGTTAGAGGGATTAATAAGGAATGAGAATACAAATTTAGGTGGTGAGAGAATATACTGGATCCTTAGAAATGAGAAAATTCAAGGAAGGCTCTGTCCTTTTGAAATCAGTCTTTTGCATATAAAGCATGTATTCACGCAGTGCAAATTATGGCCAGAGGAAGTAACTGAGGCCAGGAATTAATAGGATTTGAACGCAATTTGACAGGTCTGTTGATATGACGAATATCCCATTATCCTTGTTAAAGCTAATTAAATTATGTGGAAGTGTTATTAAACCTCACCCTTGAAGCCCACCTTTAATTATTTTTGATCAGGAGGAGACCTGTGCAGCAGCAAATTAACCTTAAATTGGCTTACTTAGAGGTCTTTGAACTCTTCTTTACAACATCTTTTTGCAGTGCCCTTTCAGAGTAGAATTTGAATTCTGAGCCAGAGGGTGGTTCTGGTGATTCTTGTTCTTTCTACTGGTTCTTCTTCATAGGTTTAGGATGAAGTCCTTGAGAAACCATGTGTGCTAGGATGGATTTTTAAGACTAGCATTAGGTAAAATATGCCCTGGTGCTCTCACAAAAATGGAGCATGTTAATTACCTGCTACGTGAATGGAGTGCTTCACATTTTAACAGGTGTTGCCTCAGGTCTAAACTATGCATCAAAGTGCCTAATAAGGAGATAGAAAGTGTTGTGATCTTATTACACCAGGCACTATGAGCTTTAGAATTAATGTCACTAAAGACGTTATTACTATTGCTACACAGCAGCCAATACAAACCAAAACTAAAATTGTTTTACAAGCTGGGGAAGGGCCTGCCTCCTAGCACCTGGTTTCCTACATTCCTTTGTTCTAAAAAAACACCAGCCTCGGTTTACCTAAATTTTCTGTGCTTAGTCTTATCCTTTTGAAAGCTGAGGCATTTAGGCAAGGACTATTAAGTTGTCTAGGAAGAAAACAAATGTTTGTGTTTGGGAAAACACAATAAAAGTTCACTGTTAAATTTGCTATTCCTTGCAATCTGTAGTTTTTCAAGCTCTCTGTGGAGAGAATAACAACTCTGATTTGAATTTTGTCATCACATTCTTATGCAATTGTTTTTTCTTACTCAATTTTAAATGAAATCTTCTGATTTTTATCATTTATTAACTTGTTTGAAAACAAGATGATGAAATGCACACATAAGCATAATTTAAATTATGTTTAAATGGTTTGTTCCATGTACTCCTAACTTCCCCCTTATTTGGTTTATCTAACTTATCCTAAGTTCGGTTATGTGTCAATCTTTTGTTCCCCTACCCCCAGGATCTGTCAGTTTCCTCGGGGTCCCTCCCTCCGTCTGAAAAGTTCCAGGGAGAGCATCGAGTGATTGGCCAGGTTCCGAGGGGTTCCCTCCTTCCCCTCCAGGATTCGTCCCTGGAGAAGTCCCTCACTTGTAGAGCCACTCTCAGACCCATCCCTATTGGATCCTTCCCTTACCCTTCCCCTTTCTGCTACCCCAAATAAAACCTGTGGTCACAGGGCAGTCTGTGCTCTGCTGAGGCAGACTCCCTGGTGGGGAGGTTACTTCTTGCAGGGCACCAATAAACTTTAGTGGAAGACCCCCTCATCAGAGTCCTCTCTTTATTTCCTTGCCTTCATCGCGCTATACCAGTGCTGGGACCCACCGGATTGGCTTGGTTGGCCAGCCTACTCAGCTGTACCAGACTTGTCGCTGGTGCCAGGCTAGCCAGGACAGGCTTGGGTGAACATCCCCAGGGAAGGCAACATGATATTTGACCCTCCTTTTCTCCAGACTAAACAACTCCAGCTCCTTCAGATGCTCCCCATCAGATTTTTGCTGCAGACTATTCACCAGCTTTATTGCTTTTCTCTAGATACAGTCCAGCACCTCAGTGTCTTTGTTGTGGGAGGTCCAGAACTGAACAAGGAATTCAAGGACCAGCAGTGCCAAGTACAGGGGAACAATCACTGCTGTGGTCTACTGACCACACCATTGCTGACACTGTCCCAGATGCCATTGGCCTTCTTGGCAACCTGGGCACACTGCTGGATTAGGTTCAGGTGCTGTTTATCAGCACCCCAGGTCTTTTTTTGCCAGGCAGCTTCTCTGTCACTCTGCCCCCAGCCTGTAGGGCTGCCTGGGGTTTTTGTGACACAAGTGCAGGACCTGGCACTTTGCCTTCTTAAACCTAATGCTGTTGTTCTTAGCCCATTGATCCAGCCTGTCCAGATTCCTCTCCTAACCCTCTTATCAGATCAACACTTCCATCCAGTTTACTGTCATCTGTGAAATTACTGAAGGTGTGCTTGATCGCCCCTGATTATCAGTAAAGATGGTAAACATGGTTGATCCCAATACTGAGCTCTGGGAAGTGCCTCTAGTGATGGGTGGCTAGCTGGGTGTATTTCCATTCACCACCACTCTCTAGGCCCAGCTGGGCAGAAATTCAGCCAGTTTTTTATCCAGTGAGCAGAGCACCTGTCCAAATCATGAGTAGCCAGTTTTTCAGGAGAATGCCATGGGAAAATGTGTCAGAAGTTCAGACTCCCATCCACAGCATTTTCCTCTTCCATTCTGTGAGTCTCCTTGTCATGGGCAGAGATGAGGCAGGTCAAGCAGGACGCCCATGCTGTTGTCTGGGCATGACCCCCTGGTTGTCTTGTATGTTACATGTGATGGCACTCAAGATGATCTGCTCCATGACATTCTCTGGCACTGAGGGCAGGCTGACACACCTGTAGCTCTGTGAGTCCTTCTTACAGTCCTTTTAGCAGATGATTATCACATTTGTGAACCTCCAGGCATCTTTGACCTCCCTGGTTTGCCAGGACTGTTCAGTGATTGAGTGATTGAGTGGCTTGATGAGCACCTCTGCCAGCTCCCTTGTTTCCCAAGGGGTACCTTTGGTTATCCCATTTTAACAAATCAGATGGAGCTGTAGAGACCTTTAGGACGTGCTGCTCTCCTGAAGGAGAAGCAGAAATAATTAGTCTCTCTCTGCTCCACGTGAAACCACAGGCAGTCTTCAGTGGCTGATGTAGTGTGGCTTGACTTCATCCCCAGTGTACAGAAGGACCTAATAGATCCAAACGAACTAAAAATGATAGTGGTACACAGCAACTGTTGCTCCCTTTATCAGACTAATTACCCCTGTGTGAAAATCCAGATTAGGAACCAGACCCTGAATGTCAGCTCAACTGTGCAAGATTCAGCACAGAAGTAGTAAAAAATGCCTTCAAGTCATGTGTATTTTCTCTGTGTTCAGGGTGATCTGTATTCTTGTTCAGCATCACAATTTGAGTTGTATTCAATGTAATTTAGAAACACAGCTTGATTTTTTGACAATTAATCATTTCAGCAAGCTTTTCAGATATAATCTATGGACTAAATATTAACTCTGTGTATACAACAGCTTTTTTTTTGGTGAATATTCCATTTTTAAAAGCAAGTCTAAGCTTGCCTATGGACAGGAACAAGTATAATAGAATGAATTTTCATTAACTGATCACTGTGAATATGTCTTCTATCTTTGTTGTGTTACACGTATTTTCTCATAAGACAACATGTTTTTGATTTACCCACAGGTATAACGTATATATCTCTGAAAATCATTTGTGGATGCAGTCTGGAAATATCTGTGATTAAAGCTTTCATGCTATATGAAAGCAATTAGGAACACATATTGGAAATTTACCCGTATCCCTTTGTGATGCTTGTAACATCATATACCCATCTTAAGACGAATCATAGAATCATAGAATGGTTTTTGGGTTATAAGGGTCCTTAATGATCACCTAGGTGCAATCCCCCATGCCGGAGACAGCGACATGTTTCATTAGACCGGGTTGCTTAAAGTCCCATCCAATCTGGCCTTGAACACTTCCAGGAATGGGGCAGCCACAGTTGCTTTGGACAATATATTCTAATGCCTCACCAATCTCACAATTAAAAATTTCTCACTGGTGTCTAGACAACCTATTGTCTTTAAGTTTGAAACCATTCCCCCTTGTTCTGTCTCTACACGCTCTTGTAAATAGTCTCTCCATCTTCCTTGTAGGCTCCTTTCAGGTGTTGGAAGGCCACAATTAGGTGACAACAAAAGCTTCTCTTTTCCAGGCTGAACAATCCCAATTCTATAAGCCTTTCCTGAAAGGAAATGTGTTCATCCCTCTAATCATCTTTCTGGCCATCCTTCCTTCAGACTGGCTCCAACAGATGCTCCATAGGTCCTTCCTTTGCTGGGGACCCCAGATCAGGATGCAGCACTCCAGGAGGGGTCTCACCAGAACAGAGCAGAGGGGCAGAATCCCCTCCTTTTCCCTGCTGTTTGTGCTGCTTTGGATGTAGCCCAGGACACGTTTGGCTTTCTGGAGTGTGAGTGCACACTGCAGGACCATGTCCAGCCTAGCATCCACCAGCGCCCCCAAGTTGTTCTCAGCATGGCTGCTCTCCATCTATTCATCTCCCATCTTGATCTGGTACTGAAGGTTGCCCCAACACAGGTTCAGCACCTTGCATTTGGTCTTACAAGGTTCCTGTGTGGCCACTTGTTGAGCTTTTCCAGGTGCCTCTGAGAGGCATCCAATCCTTCAGGTGTGTGTAGGGGCACTGCACTGTTTAGCTATGGGCACTGGTCCCAATACACACCTTAATGCTTTGCTTAATTCTTCTAATAGATTTCTGCTGAAGGAAGTTCTGGTCTTCTTCTGGACTCCTGTAAAGTCTTTGAATGGATTCCCCCCAACATCCTTCTCTCTAAATTGGAGAAAGATGGAGTTGATTGGTGGACTACAGTGGATGAGGAATTTGTTGAATGGGCACATCCAGAGGGTAATGCTCAAAAGTCTCTGAGTCCTGACAGACATCAGGGACAAGTAGTGTCCTTCAGGGATCAATATTGGTACCAGTGCTATTTAATATCTCCATTAATTACATGAAGGGATTAAGTACACCCTTGCCTAAAATTTGCAGATGGCACCAAGCTGAGTGACGTGGTATTTTATCACAGAATCATGGAGTGGTTGGGGGTAGGAAGGGGCCTCTGGAGATCATCTGATCCAACCTCCCCAATAAAGCAGGTTTACCTACAGCAGGTTGTGCAGGATTGAGTCAGGCAGGTTTTGAATATCCCCAGAGAGGGAGACTCCATAACATCTCTGGACAGCCTGTTCCAGAAGCTTTTCCTTGTATTCAGATGGAGCTTCATGTGTTTCAGTTTGTGCTTTTTTTCCCCCTTGTTCTTTTGCTGGGTACCACCGAAAATATTATTGCCCCATTGTCTTGACACCTATCCTTATGATAGCTTGTTTATTCCTTCACATAAAATGCTCCATTTTGTAATCTCTTTCCAGTATTCCCACAAACCTTCAAATTTTAACCGTAACAAGAATACCAGAAAGGACTGTTAACTAACTAGGAAACAGTGGATACCCTGTGTAGTGCTCAAGACACAACCATTCACATAGATTGTCCTACTGCATAGGGCTTTTATACTGAGTATAATTACCTCTCATGAGACAAGATTTCTTTAGTCTTGTGTCATTGGAATGCTATACAGTAGTGGGAAAATGGAAAGAGTATTTGCTTTTGGAAGAGGAGCAGTAGCCATGCCTGTAACTACTACACAATTTAGGAGCAAATACATGGCAGCCCAGTGGCCCCTGGGCCTTTTGAATAGGGGCAACTGGGGTTGCCAGCACAGTGTGCACAAAGAGGGGAGACTCCTCTCTACATGCAGGCTAGACCCTACATAGTGAACTCATTTGAATTTAAATCTACTGACAGATATGTGATACTGACATATATTTCTCTTACATTCTTTCTTTTATGGTATTTCTTGCAACACAGACTGAGTGAAAATTAGTATGAGAAGGGAGTCCTCAGTTTCCTTCAGGCCAAATGAAAATCTAAAGGGTCACATCTATATATGAGAAAATCCCATAAAGTAATACAACAAAAGTGAACATCTTTACCTCTCTGTTGTTCTTCTGATAAATATTTAAAGGAAAATTTTGAACAAAACCCTCTCAAGTATATATTTTTTACTTTAAAATTTGTTTTTGAATTTCAAGGTTGAAATAGCTTTCCAATTCAGAATCAACAAGAAGTTTAAAAAAGAAATCAGCAATAGTTGGAAGACCTAAAGGTAGTCTTAGATAACTAATTTAAGATTGTCTTCCAATGTCACACCATGCCTAAGAGGAAGTATTCTTTATTTCTTTTATAGAGCCCTTTAGACTCACAGATTAAAAAAAAAAGGATATGAAAAATATTTATCTGTAGAAGTATGTGACTATATAGCAGGGAGAGTCAGCCTCTTTTGCAGTAATATGTGCCTGATTTTTAAAAAGAACAATGAGATAAAGATGACCTTCCAAGGTCTGAGAAATGTAAAATGCAATGAATATTTCAATAATCTCGGTCTGCTATGTCATTGCTTCCAGAGAAGACTAATAGGTGACTTGATCACTGTTCAGAGATATTTATCTTGGCAACAATATTCCTACAGTTACCTTCTGTAATGCAACAAAGGCTTGTTTGAAGCCTGAAGCTAGTTGCATTATGACTACAGTAATGGACGTATTTATCTTTTTAAGAGAAGGTAATCATTGCATGAATACTTTCCTGGTTAATTGCTTTTTTTTTTTTTTTTTTTAATTGAAAGTTCTTGTATAGAGGTTTCTACCAGTTTTTCCATTCAGGGCACAGCACTTAAGAATAAGGTGTAGAGTTCATCTCATGCTCTCTTCTATGCAATGCAAATAAACCATCAAGGTCATTCACAAAAACACTTAAATCTTGACAATATTTCACTTGAAAAACGGAAAAGATAAGAATTATTCAGTTATAAAATCTTGTAGGAACCAAATTACTTGGGCCTCTTACTTTGTTGTATTTACTATGTCTTATCACCAAAATTGGCTATCAAATAATGAAACTATTTTTGTCATCTTTCAGTGCTGAGGAGGCAGTCTCAGAAATATCAGGAGACCTGATATTTGAGTGACATCTGGATTGTGGAATTTTGGAATGTTAAACTTGGCCATGATGTCCACAAAGGAAATGGCTAAACAGAAATTTCACTTATGATTAGAAAAGTTGACACAGGTGCATTATCTAAGACTGGAAATGGAGTCTTATCCTCCTAGAAGTGCAGGACCATGGTATTTTCTGAGCAGGTTGTTGGGAGCTAAATATCAATTCAATTTTCTTCATGCTTTGATTCGTATTTTAACCATTTTTTATGTTGAACAGACATGAAGACAATATTTGTCTCAAAGAGCACGGGTGTATGCAACACAACAAAGTCTCTATGTGTTGTGGACTTGTAAAATTAACCATCAGAAATACTAATTATTAAAGTTACAATGTTTCCTAAAGTGAATATGTCCCTCTGCTTTAAGAGTTTATTTTATCCATGGATCTCAGAGAAAATATTCTCCATGACAGCAAAGACTCATTTATCTTTCAAAATGACTCCTGTTCTTTATTTGTATTAAAGCATTGCCCAGATCATCCATCCTCAACAGTTCTAGAAAGCCAAGAGGAAAGCACAGGTATTAGAAAATCCAGTGAAAATTCGTTTGGAAGGGAATGAGCTCTGTTCTTACACAGTTGTGGTGAAAAATGGTTCAGATAGTAGATCTGGCTGAAATAATACTTTTCATAAAATCCAGTTACAAAATGATCATATGTGATGTCTGGACTATCTAAAACTTCAATCATTTCATAACTGGTAGATAAAAATATTCACAGTATGACAAATAAGGATATAAAGCAGTACCACATTATAAAATCTCCTTCCTTTGATGTTTTGGAATTTCTTTTACTGCTTAGATGAAATGCCCTAAAATTCCTAATATCATCTTATAAGCATTTTGCTTTTGAGACTTACGTTACTGTAATGACACTTTGGAAGATCCTTTAATATAACAAAGTACAGATAAGTTTATTCCTTTGCAAGTTTGGAGATTTTTTTCTGTGTATATTTTTTCTTACTGTGAGACAAAGCAGTTACAAATTTTCTTATGCGAATGCATGAGAATTCACGCTTACCACTGATTGCAGAAAAGTATGTTTTTCATTTATAAAACTCAGTAAATTCTGCTAAGAAACAGAATTTTGAAGAAACAGAACAGTGATGGAACGAGACTTTCATCCTTTTAATCTGTAATGGTGTGTAAAATTATTCATTTACTCTCTTAGTATTATTTTCTTTATATAATAAAAATTGAGAAGGAAAACTGGTATTCTTTTAAAAAGGATGGAACTAAATATTTTCATATCATGGCATAACAAGGCATAAATTGCTTTTACTCAGTCTTACAGATGAAAACCTATAATCTTTAATACTTTTATAAGAAAATTGAAACAATATGTAACAATTTAATATATTGCATATGAAACACTTTCCACTTAACTTATAGATGGGTCTTTTGTCTTATGTGCAATATCATTTTAACGAACATGCTCCAACCAAGATGAAAACTTTTAACAGGAGTTTTTAAGAACTTCAAATTGCCTGTAGAAGAACTTACAGTTTGCTGAAAGTCTCTTTTGACAACAATTCCTGTTAAGACAGAGAGCACAATACATCTCCTTTGAAATTAAAGAATTTAGAAATGTGCAAGTATAAAAGTCCAAAGGAACTGAATTGTTTTTTCTTCTGTCTGACTTCAATTACATGTCATTATCTTTATTTTCCTTCTGAATCATCTATGCCCTTATATTTGACAGTGAAAAAGAAGCGACAACTTGGATCAGAGAATCCCCTTCCAGAAGAGAACTGATGAAGGGTATCAGTGTTCTCTTCCCTTCTCCTAACAGGAAGAATGAGGCTGCCAATGTGGAGAATATATTTATAACTTTTCTATTATCTGTTACAGAGTGTTGGTAAAGGCAAATATGCCAAAATGTAATAATGTATTTCTATTTATAGCTTAATTGTTCAAAGTGGAAGATTGGAAGGTACTTCCAAGACAAAGAGCAAATTGACACCAAACACAGAAGAGTCTGCAGAAAGTACATGGTATGTGCCTTCATAGTTTCCTAAGGTTTTGCACAGGTAACATAAAAAGTAGCACAGTGTCAGGAAAAGAGGTTACAGTCTACCTGACAGTAGGATCAAATATATTGGAGGCAGAAATCCCGACATTCCTACCCACAGCTTAAATATTTACACCAAGTGTGATTGCAGTTTAATTGGGAATCAAACTGTATCCATAATAAAGGGGAATAATTATAGGTATTAAAGGAGAATAAAAATAGGTATAGGTATAAATAGGTATAATCTGGCCCTGTAGGCAAACAGAAATCAAGTACAATGATGTTGTAGGACTTCTGGTAAAATGTAGTCTTAGAGCTGTTTTATTTTGCTGTAAAAAGCATGACTGTGCACTGAAATACCAATTTTGCACATTGTCCCTCTTTGAATTCTTGGCTTTTGATTTTGACTTTGGTGACATTATGCTTTAAACAGGACGAACAAGAAAATCATGAAGATTAAAGCTGTTCGCGAGCTCCACTAAAGCTCTAAAATAATCAATCAATTTTGGCATGCCATATCTGTGCAATACTCACAGTTGGGTGATTGTTGCTCCTTTTTGCACTGAGTAGGTCATTAGACATGTTTAATTATGCTCTTATTTATATTCAATCAACTACAGTTGGGGACCCAACTTTGCTTCTAGAGGCAAACAGTGGCATTGTTTTCCCTAAGGTGTTTTAAGTCCAAATACACAGGACAGACAAAAGAGGGCAGAGAAGGAGCATTTGCGACATGACTATCCTTCTTCAAGGCATAGATGTGAAAGTCTGTTTCATCTGGTCTCTGCTTCAAGAGACAGGTTCATTGCAAGACCAACCACTCCTCAGTCAGCCCGTGGTATATTACAGAAGCTGCAGCAGGGAAAAGTTGCCCAAATCCTCCTGTAATGTAGTTCTGCTTGCTAGGAAGCTTACAACTGCTAAGGATTACACCACATGGTTGATGTCCAATCCTAGTGAAAAAAAAACAAATAAAAAAAATGTTAATCCTAATAGAAAACTTCACATTGTACCTTAAAAGAGATGGTGTAAACCTCAATCCTTGTTTTGCTCCTAGTGCTCAAAGGATAACTTTGATTATGCAGCCGTAACAAGAACTCTGCTGAGTAGCAGAGATGAGAGCAAATAATGCTGCCTACTCTGAAATAATAAAACAATGATGTACCCAGAGCCACCATGCAATATTTATGGAAAAAATCTATTAAATTTCTTGGAAGTATGATAAATGAACATTTATTTTTAATGCTTATTTTTTAAAAAATATTATTTTTCTCATATCATTAAATAAATAAATAGAAATAAATGAAAAGAATAACAAACAACTAGATAAAATATTTTCATTATGCAATGACTAAATCCTAGTAAATATTTGTATTAACTTAATAAACTTATAAGATAAAATGGAAGACAAATGCTTGTTTCATGCCATCGTCATTTCCTACAGTGCCCCTTTATGCTGGGTTTAAGTGTAGGATGAGCTATCTTGAATCCAAAAGATGAAATTTCTAGAATATTCAACTATTTTGTGCACCTCACTAATCCTGTTATATTTTGTCAACATTTCTGTGATAGTCTCCATTTTCCAGGGGTTTACAACACAGATATGAAGATTTATTCTGTGCTGGAAACATATTTTATCATTTCATACAGACAGGCACTTTATGTCCTTAAAGGTTACCATATGTTTTATGCTATATGAAAAATGCAGTATAAATTCAATATAAAACAAGATACTTATTTCTAAGTGCAGGTTTTAAAAAGTTTTATTAGTATCAAAGAGTGCAGACTTACACACACACAAAAAAGTGTTTATTAAGTAATAAATACTTAAACCAGATGTATAAAATGGATATTTGAACTGTAGTCAAAATCTTCCATTTTTAAGACAATTTTGCCCTGCAGTTTATGCATTGTGAAGTAGTAACTCAAACTAACTGAGCTTGGGCTAGTCTGAGAGTAGGCGTGGCTCTGTGTGTGTGGGGGTGTGTGTGTGTGTGGTGGTGAGTGAAGATCAGAAACCAGAAAAAGGAGTGTAAATTGCATTGTGTTCTGTGTTTACTCTCACTGCAAATTACGAGACTGTCCTTGGGAGTAGGCTAAGGTTTCCAACATTTGGCCAAGAATTTTTTATGCCAAAAGAGAAGTATTGCAATTACCAAATAGGAACTGGATTTTGTATTCTCTTCAAGCACAGAGTCAACATATCTTTGCTGTAATTATGCAAAGAATGCAAGATCTCTGTCCTAAAAGCAGACATTAAATTTAGCATAGGAAGCACTATATTCCAGCATCATAGTAAGCAGAGAGAACTTGGTGTATGGAAGAAATTTTCAGAAGAAAATTCAGATGAGCCAATTATCAGGAAAGAACAGAAGAACTGATTTGATTCACCAAGATGACCTCCTATTGTAAGAATCAAAAGAGGAGAAAAAATGACCTATCTAAATTGATGAGATAGTCAATTTTAGTTCTTTGCATATAGACACCATTATCAAAAAAGAGGAGGTGGGCATGAAGGGAGAGCCACAGCAGGTTTCACAAAAGGATTCTTCTGTGTGTATCTTCAATAGAGACTCAATTCAGCCAGTCAACTACATTATCGTTAGTGCCAGTTCCTTCCATAATGTAATTAAAAATACTTCTCATTGACATTGAGGATTGTAAGAGAAGGGGAAAGACAGTAATATGAAAGGGAGATCAGCTCTCCAATAACAATAGTCAAGGGGAAATAAAATATAATCCTCACATTTATTATTTCACGAAAAAAAGTCCAAGATTAAACATTCCAAGTGAGATACCCATTAAGTTTTCCTTTCTGATTCTTTGGCAGCTGCAAAGTTCAGCTTTACACAAGTAAATTTCACTAGATTAATTATCAGGAAGAAAAGAAAGGTACAAATCCCCAAGTTGTTACTTTTCACGTTCATTTGCAGTCGATGGTAACCTGATTCTGTTTCTGGGAGTACAACACCAAGAAGTTCTATAATGTAAAATAAAAAACTTCCAATAGAGTGTAATGTTGAGTTTGTTGCTCACATTCTTCAACCAAGAGATGACTAGAATAATCCTAAAACACAGCAGGATGAGTGAGTGCTATAATGTTTATTCTTGTGTGTATATTCCCTTAGAATTTTGTTTCCACTTTTGCAAAGACTGTTACCATTTGATTAAGTAAAATACTAAGGATAATCTGTTAAAAAGAATACTGTTGGGTTTTTATAGTATTTAAGAATTTCAGTGCATCCAGTGCAGGATTTTCTTTGCCCTGTTTGGAAGAATTCAGTTAAAGGTGGATTATAAATGGAGTCTAGAATTCTTGCAAAAGAAGATAAATTTGGAAATCCTAACACTGAGATGTTTTTATTCTAGCAAGATACATATGTCCACATACAGTATTCTAGCACAAGACTTGTCAGTGGAGACACAGACCACAAAATCATTAATAATACCATATTGACAAAGTTTTATTCTGTCCCAGTGTTGCAGGAGGGCCAACCCTGTTGTGGGTGCATCAGGAACAGCATTGCCAGCCAGGCAAGGGAGTGGATTGTCCCACTCTGCTCTGCACTGGGGCAGCCTCACCTCAAGTGCTGGGGGCAGGTTTGGGTGTCACAATGTAAGAAAGATATTAAAATACTGGAGAGTGTCCTGTCCTGGTTTGGGGAAAATTTGGGAGAAAACCCCAAAATAAAGTCCCTCTGGGGAGAAAACCCAAACGGCCCCTCCCCCCAGCCAGTCCAGGAAAAGAAATTCCTTGGAGAAAAGTGGAAAACACTATTTATTTAACAAACTAAGCACTTACAAGCATAAAGAATGCATAATATGAAACAATAAAACCTCTCATTCTGGAGTGAGATGGCAGATTGAGAAAGTCCTTGCCGTGGGTGTAGCTTGGCTCGGTCAGTCGCTCCGGAGGTCTGGGCCCCAGTCGGCCGCAGGTGCGAGCTCCCTGGTGCTCCTCTGGGTTCTCAGTCCAGAGCAGGTTTAAAGAGTCCCAAGAAAAGGAAAAAACAAAACAGTCCAGGAAGCTACTCTGCCTCAGCTAGCTAAACTAACTAAAAGCAAAAAAAGATTTCTGTCCTGCTGCTGTCTGTGGCTCAGCCGAACAACACCGTCCTGAGAAAAAAAATGCAGAGGAGTGAAAGCTGTTTTTCAAAACAAACTGCACTCTTTTTCTTTCTCTGCTTCACTTTCAGAACCAGTCTTAAAGGTACAGAACTCAATATACAGCACACACAGAACAGACAATTGGGGATACAAGCATCATAAAGTCACCCTAGGACAGCCCAAAGGAGGGGAACTAAGAGGGTGAAGGCCTTGAGGGGAAGTCTCATGAGGAGCAGCTGAGGTCACTTTGTCTGTTCAACCTGGAGGAGACTGAGGGGAGCCCTCTTGGCAGCTTCCTCATGAGATCAGGAGGAGGGGCAGACACTGGCCGCTTCTCTGTGGTGACCAGTGACAGGACCCGAGGGAATGGCCTGAAGTTGTGTCAGGGGAGGTTTAGGCTGGATATCAGGGAAAGATTCTTTACCCAGAGGGTGTTTGGGCACTGGAGCACGGTCCCTAGGGCAGTGTTTAGCACCAAGACTGACAGAGCTCAAGAAGCATTTGGACATGGACCACAGACACATGGTCTTACTCTTGGGAGTAGTGCTCTGCAGGGTTGGTGGTTGGAGTTGATGTTCCTGATGGGTCCCTTCCAAGTCAGCTTATTCTGTGATTCACTCACAGGGAAGTGCTCTGCTGACTGTACAATCCCTTTCTTAACTCTGTTGGATAAGGAACTACTTTCAAACTAGTTTGTTTTGGCAAAATGCAAAATAAATGCCAATCAAAATAGTGGTGTTTAGGATGCTATTTTGTTGAAGTTTTCATTGTAGGTCAGACCTGCATCAGGATGGTGACAAAGAACAGATCACTGAGTATTTTACAAGAGGAAGAAATGTGGAGAGATATTATTTCTTACTGATGGAAGAGAAACAGCAGATTTGCAACCTGTATTTTGACAATATGAGTGAAATGTACTCATTTGGCTTTGAGCAAGAGGTAGTGCCAGTGTAATTTTCAAACTGTCACTTCTATTCTATTCTGATTGGCGTTTTTTGAGCTTCTGTCGTGTAAGCTTTCCTATTGATGGTTTGTCACAGGAAAAAAGTGGAGAAAAATAGACTTCTGCTATGTCTGAATGTGTCTGATCTAGAAATTGAACACATTTTTGCGTTATATGAGAAAAAGACATGGATGGTCCAGGAATATTGCCTCTGTCATTCCAATATGTATATTTTTAGATGTTATATATTTCTGATAATGTGAAAATTCAGTGTACTATAAATTTAGTTTGCCAAGCTTATTTTTTTTTATTTTGCAATTCATTTCTGTAAAACAGGAGCAGTAGGACCTCAGTCAGATCCTTGGATGCTGAAAATTGACAAAGATGTGTTGAATTCAGTGGTGGTAAACTGATTTACCTCATCAGAAGTGCTGGCCACAGTTTACAACAGTAAAGCTGGAAGACCATGCTGCCTCGGGATTTCATTGGGAAAGATGTACAGTTTAAGCAACTGTGATTTACTGAAATCAATACTACAGACTGTATTTTTGACATGTGCTAACTGTGGTCACAGGAATGGTGGAGCACGCAAGCAGTGCCAAACAGGAAAGTTTCCTTTTTCCATAATACTTTCCATAATACTCGTAGGTCTCACCTCTTACTTGTTCTGTGTTCAGTACTAGGATGACATCCACACCATTTGTAACAGTTTGTGAGAAACGTATGAAATAACAACTGACTGTAATATCTGTAGAATTCTGAGAAGGTGCACCATAGGTACGGAAGATGAAGCTGTGAAACCATTGTTTAAATCTTCTCAAAGTATAACTTCCTTAGTTCATCCTGGAATTTTGCAGTGTATCAGAACCAGCCTTTTGCTTGAATAGTACCTCAGAAGATTATTTAGTACAATCCTCCTATGAAAGGAATGTCAACTACAGCAGGCTGCTTAGAGGTGTTTCCAGTTGGGTTTTGAGTATTTCTAATCATAGACATGTCACAAACTCTCAGTATTCTCAAATTCTTGTTGTCAGAATGAAAAAAATATTATTTTTAAATGTAATTTTGCTTATTTCTGTCCGCTGCCACTTGTGCTGATACTGGGGGCCACTGAGAAGAGTCTGATTCTGCCCTGTTTTCTTCCCCCCATCAGTTACTTACACACATCAAAGAGATCCCTCTCTTCTTTTCAGGTTGAACAGTTCCTAATACCTCATAGGACAGATGCTCCTTTAACAGCTTAGTGGTCTTTTTTTTTTTTACTCATTCCATGTCTCTCTTGCAGCAAGGAGACCAGAACTGGGCACAGTACTTCACATATGGCATCACCAGTGCCAATAAAAGGGGAAGAATCCCCTCTCTCAGCTTACTGGGAATCCTCTTCCCAGTGCGGCCCAGGAGGCTTTTGGCCTTCTTCACCACAAGTACAGGTTGCTGGCTCATGGTCAGCTTGTCCACCAGGACAACCAGACCCTTTTCTGGAAAGCTGCTTTCCAGCTGGTCATATGTCTGCTTGGGCTTGTGCCTGTGGTTTTTCCTCCCAAGGTACTGGGCTTTTCTTTTCCCACCAATGAGCGTCATGATGTTCCCATTGACCCATTCCTTCATTCCTTGTCCTATTATGGCAGCACAACTGTCTAATGCATCAGCCACTGCTACCAGTTTTGTCTAGGTTTCAAGTTTACACTGTCCTTTTCACTAATGAAGGCGTTGTTTTTAAAGTATTGGACCCAGGGTTGATACTGGATTACACTATTGGCATGTGGCTGCCAGCTGGTTTTCCTACCTACCTGGTCAGCTTTCTGAGCCCAGCAGTTCAGCCAATTTTCTGTCCACCTCACTGTACACTGTGCTTCATCAGATTCAAGAAAATGTTATAGGAATCATCTCCCTTTCCAGGAAAGGAGAACTCCAGTTTTGAAAGTTGTCAAATACATATAACAGCATGATTATCTGTCAATCACTGCAATAGTATTTCTATGAAAATGAGAATGTTAAGCTTACTTACTTTTCTATCCAATCTTTTTTGATATTCAATTAGTGAAAGAAAACATAACCACTCACATACTTAAAGGAAACATTTTAAAACCTATGCAAAACTTGGGAGGCCAGAAATAGCACTGTAAATCTTTAACATAATTTCCCAGTTCAGGATCACTGCTTGGCAAATGACAAATGTATTCATACCCCGGTATTAAAGAACTCCACTTGCAATAGTGGCAAAAGAATGAAACCAGTTCAATTTTTCTTTTCCATGATTTTTAATTATGGTGTGATAACATAGTTATTTCAAAGCAATCTTATGCACACCTTCTCTAAAAAAATCGGTCTCAGAAGAGGTCACTTTGTGTTCCTAATAGAAGACTGAGAAAAAAGTGAGAGCAAGTGCAGAATTCCGTAAAGGAAGTCATTGCATCATGAAGTATGGAGCAACACCTCAGAATGTCAAGGGTGTTTGTAAGACCTCTTATAATTAGTTATCTAAGCAACTCTGGATTGTGATTGTATTATTCTGCTCATTAAAAAAGGAGCCTATGTAATGCCATAACCATGATCGACCACTGTCCTAATAGGACAATTATTTCAGTCAGAATTGCAAAGCATCATAACCTTGCAGCTAGCTTTTGTAGAAATATTCACACGTTTTCATATTACACTGTAAATTATAACATCTCACCCTTTCCCATAGAAATACATATTATCCCCATTTGGCTACTATGAAAGCTGACGATTCATTTGTCAAATTTCATTGCTTCCATGACTCCAAAATATTAGTTTTATGATAGAATTGTCAAGGTTGGGAGAAACCTTTAAAAGCATCAAACTTTGCTACTTCTGTGCAGGGATGTTATAGGTGTTGATACTAGGAAGTAAAATCTGTCTACAATTAACTTCTAAGTTACTCAAGCTGCACTTCCAAGCATTCAGCAATCCTTACAAGTGCCCTAAATTCCCTGAGTGACATTGCTCAGTATGGCACTGGGGACAAAAACAATGTAAAAGGCAAAAAGCCAATTGAAATAGTGTTTTTTATCATGGAAACATATTCTTTTAAAATGAAGTGCTTTCAAATCTGTTTAAAATGAAAGTAATTCTAAACCAGTAACACAACAAAAGAAAGAAGTGCTTTGCAAAATAAATCCTTACATTATAAATGGCAGGCCGAAAAAAATGAGTGACAGCCACAAGAGAATGTCACTAATTCCAGTTCTTGAGAAGAAATTCTGAGGATGAACTTGAAATTAAGCATTCACCCATGAGAGAACTGGTATAAAAGGGAAAAAAAGGAATGTAAATTTGTTTTTAAATGTTATATTTAGGATTATATATTTTGCTGTGATATAAATAGGACTTCAGAGAAGACTTTCTGTCTTAGTGATTAGTGCGGCAAGCTTTCAGTCTTCAACTAATGTAATTTAAATTTATTAAATATAAGTTAATTTCATGAGTCTCTGCTCTAAGAAATGAAAAAAGGAGATAGAATAGAATAGAATAGAATAGAATAGAATAGAATAGAATAGAATGCTATAGATGTCTGTTAGTTGACTGAGGGAGTGGACTAACAGACAGAACAGGTTAAACAGCAGGTGAGATGAATTCTTACATATCATATGGTTTCCCTGTCCTATTCTGTAGGCTTTCTGCAGATACTTCCTTGGTTTCTTTTATTCTTTTTGGTTTTCTGTTGGTCAATCTGTTTGTCAGACAGAAGTCATCCTCATTCACTGAGAACCCCAATGAGAAACTGTCTCTTTGAAGTTAGCTAAAGTGAAAGGTAATCTTCTCTCAACACAACAGAAATCTCTGCATCACAAAAATCCACTAATGAGAATTAAATTATTGAATTAATCTAAACCTTTTCAGTAAATTCAAAATAATTATGTATTATGTGTTCAAAATTACTTAGGAAGGATACCTATACACAATCTGAAGGTGTTGTTCTAATTAGTTCTTGCAATTGAGCTGCAAAGAAAATCAAGTAATTACATTCTCATTAAAATTATAAATTTAATATATAAGTTCTTCTTTACAGAATCTCTTTTGTTTGTTTGTTTGTTTGTTTGTTTGTTTGTTTGTTTTTTGTGGACCAGGGTGAAAATCACGTGCTAATCATCTAGCATTCAGTAAATAATCCATACATATATTTGTATGTATATTCATCTCACTGTTTCAGGATGATTTTGACTGGTCTTCTCCTAATAGATATTGTAATTTCTGACTCTGGGGGTCCATTTTCTGATATTGTCCAATGTTCCTCTTTATGATCCTTGACAAATTTTATGCTCCTGATTCTTCTGAAATTTCCAGAAATTTATTCAATTGAATTTACAGCTTCCAATATAAGTTCTTTTCTCTGAAAATTGATATCTGCCCTTTATTTTTAGTTTCTTATTTTCATAATTAATGAACATCAAAAAAAAATACAGGCATCATTTATTTAAAATTTGTTCCTACTTCTGTTTGAAAATCTCATTTTTAAAAATCAAAGGTGGAATATTTCTGTAGTCTTTCAATCCTCTTGAGGTCCTTTGTTCTCTCTATAGTACATTGATAAGGGAACTCTATGCCAAGTAAATGTAATTTTCTCTCCTCAAATGTTTTTCAAAATGATTATAATATTCTTTTCACATCCTTTTAATTGATTTAGCATCAAAAAGATTGGTTGAATGCTATGTGGGGCTCCATTGCATTATTAGTTTCTTCCTTAAGAAAGTAAGCAGTGCATTCATTCTGTTTGTGCTTTTTCAAGCTTTTTTCCTGCCTATCCTTCTAGCAGACTATTTTCCTTACTAATCTATAGCGTTTTGTTTGTGATGATGCTATCCTCACATCACTGCAGAGAAAAAAATAATTTGAAAGCTCCTGAAATAACCTTGTAGTAAGAAACATAGTAGGAAGAAACGCAGCTTTTCATTACATAACATCATTCAGATTATTGCTCTCATGCCCATTATTCTTATATCCAGAAAAAGGACTATGTCATTAAAAAAGAAAAAAAAAGACACTTTTCATTATGAACAATGTGCATTTGAACCTGGTGGCAAGCCAGCTTCTGAATGAGATAAAGCCAAAAGGAAAGAGATGGATGAAAATGACATTATGTGGTTAGCATACACTATCTTTGCTAGAGATAATCTATCAGAGCCAGGAAGGACAAGAGTAGAGGGGAGTATTGTGGCAATTGTTGTTTAACAGTATTCATGAGAATTGTCTTCTTGATTCCTTAATTTCCAAGAGTTGTCTTCATTTTTATCACAAGCCACAGATTCTGTGAATTTTAGCAGCAGACCCCGGACATCCATGACAACATTCCTGCTTTCTTATCAGAGCAAACATCCCTATTTCTTATTAGTCTGAAAGCAAGAAAAAATTTCCTGTCAATGTGATTTCATCTCCAGCTCCCCCAGTTCAAGTTAACATTGGCTTCTTTCCAGGTGGTACCACAGCTCAGGAAGCTTTTTCAGTGCTAAAGTTAGCTGAAACCCCATTGTTCCCAGAAGAAAAAATATTCTAAATTCAGTCCCTGTAGTTGCTAGAAATATCCAGCCAAGGTAAAATTGACTAGTTTCAGCAGCAGATTCATGAAACAGATTTAGCTTTGGTGAAGATGGCAGCTGTTTCCCTGAGCAGCTGTGTTTGACTTATAGGATTCCAAATGTGGGACAGTTCAGCCTGCACCTCTTCCCTAGGGCTAGACTCTCATGATGGCTCCCAGTTGCCAGTCTCTGTGTGGACCTGCCAGAAATCCAATCATCAAACTACATAATCTGCTTTAGACCTGTCTAAATCTTATTTAATTAAACTATTCAGGCCTAACCAGCCAGCATTAAAAAAAAGCAAAAACAACCAAAAAAACCTGCAAAACCAAACAACAAACAAAGAAACGAAAAGAACTTTACCAATGCATTCCACAGAATCTCAGAGAGGAATTATGGAAAAAAAAAGCATCACTTATTTGTTGGTTTTGACACTGGTGTACAAAAATTTCAGAAAGGACTCTAATCTTTACTAAGAAGAAAATGTCTAACATGTCTAATGTATTACAAAGCATACAAAGATATGGTTCAAGGATAGAACCTCTACTCTCACAACAATGTCAGGAAAAAAAAAAAAAAGAGAGATTTTAATATGAATGGAAGGAGTCAGCCTGAGGAAGTCCAAATATAAAGGATAAATGGATATCCAAATATAAAGGTAAATTTATAAGACACCTATACAATTACAAAAAGGTCATAGATTGCAAGGTCCCCAATCTTCCTTTTTGTCATCCAGCTCTCTTGAATTCTTTACTTCTTAAATGTACCAGATTCAGTTTTAGTATTTAATAATAATGTAGTTATAACTACAGTCCAGTAGTGGGGATACAATTTTTTTTTCTGAGTTTGCTTTCTTTAGAGAAATACAGTTTAATTAACCCCCCCCTGAAATACAGAGTTTTTTTCTTAATTTTATGCAACTAAAATTCAAAATGTTTTGTTTAGAATAACCTCTGACATATAGGAAAGAGGACTTGATTTTCACTTGTCTTTTATGTCCTTTCTGCAAATACTGTTGTAGAACAATGGGACACCAGACAATTCATAGATACTTTGTAATTCTGTAAGCAAATTAAATATAGGAAGTTTATAGGACCTAAATTCTTTTAAAAAACAAATCCAAATAAATAAAACTAGTTGAGATGTTTCTCACAGAGTAATAAATCAGCTGAATAAAGGACAATCAGTAGCTTGGTGGCTGTGATTATCTGGAAGAAAGAACTTCTGTTTCCCTCATATTTGTTGAAGTGATAGCTGAGATTGACAGTCAACTGTCTTAGTGTACTGCAGACCCAAAATGCTGCTGAACTAATAAAGGTACCAAAATTGCTGTATAACTCATAACTACTAAAGACTGTTCGAAGTAGACTTCAAAAAATTACTTAGGGGAAAAAAAGAAAAAAGGCCCAGAAGTACTATGACTAATCATTAAGGTTAAGGTAAAGGACATTGTAACAGAAATAAGGGGTACTTTGAAGGCACAAGCTTATACTGCCATAGAATTAAAGTATAGAATCATATCAGAGTTGCCTGAGTGGACCCACAAGTTCAACTATTGAAGTTCAGCTCCTGGCTCAGCACAAGATCACCCCAAAAATCAGACCACGTGTCTGAGAATTGTCCAAGCTCTTCTTGACCTCTGGCAAACTTGGTGCCATGATGAGTTCCCTGGGGACACTGGGAAGCAATCTTCCAGCCTACAAAAGAGATTTAGCCATATCTAAAATTAGAATTAAAAATGGAGAAAAAAAAGGCAGCTCAATCTGATAACACAGATTTATAAAACAGAATGAAGACACCCATCAATTACATGGATGAAAGTGGAGTGTTGTGTCCAGTCCTGGACAGAGAGACATGGAGATCCTGGAACGGGTCCAGTGAAGGACGACAAAGATGATTAAGGGACTGGAGCATCTGTCTGAAGAGGAGAGACTGAGGGAGCTGGGCTGGCTCAGTCTCAGAAGGAGATGGCTGAGAGGGAACCTCATTAATGTCTATCAATATCTGAAGGCAGGGTATCGAGAGGAGGGAGCCAGGCTCTTCTCCTTCCAGCAGTGCCAAGAAACAGGACAAGAGGCAAGGGGCAGAAACTGATGCACAGGAAGTTCCACCTGAATATGAAAAAGAACTTCTTTACTGTGTGAGTGACTGAGCACTGGAACAGATTTCCCAGAGAGGTTGTGGAGTCTCCCTCACTAGAGGTATTCAGGAACTGGATGCAATCCTGTGCCATGTGCTTCAGTTTGACCCTGCTTGAACAGTGAGGTTGGACCAGATGACCTACTGTGGTCCCTTCAAATCTGATCCATTCTGTGATTCTGTGTGTTTAGAAAAACAGGCATAAAACAATGCCTAGTGTGGCCAGACTCTTACTGTTACATACCTTAAGCAGATCTGCTTTGACTTTATGAAAAGAAAAATATCCGTACTTGAAATGTATTTACTGTGAGTAGTTTGTTTGAATTGAACATGGCTACCCACTACAGCACATAGTACAGGGCTGAGGACATCCTGGTGTCTTGGCAGGTCTGAGGCCTTCCAATGTAAACAGCTACTTGGTTTTCGTTAAAGCCAAACTTGAATAAAAACCTATTGAGTAAAAGCAGAAAAAAAAAAAAATCTCCAAATGTGGAATTCATCCCTAAGGATAGATATTTTGTTTTACTATGTGAGTACAAAATGTAAGATAATGTGTGCCCGAAGATTGTTCAGCCTTGTGGTGCTGCAGTTGGAATACCTCTTAAGTTCTCCTATCTGTGGAGTGGAACCTGTATATTCTCTGGGACATCTCTTCTGTGACTCAATTGGCCTTGGAACAACATTTGCTTCCTGCAGAATGGCTCTGTGTGATGGAAGTGGTGCAGACAGGAGTAGAGCACATTTCTGAGAAGCTAACACAATGGTTAAGAAGTTCTGTTACTCTCCAGACTCTTGAGGGTAAAGGCAGTAGCCTTTATGAGATGCTTGTGCTGAAATGCAATGTTTTCCTCGAGCATCCATATGCAGGATGACAATTTAAATAGTTTCAGCAGTCTGGTGGTGTCAGACCAGACCTGCTTTTTCCTTTGTTAACTATTTCCTCTGATATCAATGAGTTTGCATGTTACATCTCATAGCTAAAAGTCTAGACTTTTAGCCAGTAATAAGCAAAGAATTCAGCAAATTCACGAGGGAGCTGAGGCTTGTTCCTAGATGTCCTTTATTTCTAACAACTCCAGTGAGGACTCTGCCAGGAATTGTGGAGCAACAACAAAGCTATTTCTTTCTCGTAGACATTAATAGGGGGTGGCTAAGAGCGTGATGCTTTTTATGCTTTGTACTTTAATGAATCATTCAGTAATGGCTCACACATATCTAAAAATTCAAGTTGATGGCTTTCTAATTCAGAAAAGTAATTTTAAATCTCATTTGGAGCTTTTCACAGTGTCTGTCATTGGTGAATTGTAATAATTCTATGCCTTCTACAGCCTGTGCCCAGTATTAGAAATTAATATTTTCTTTCAACTGTCTTCTAATAGAGGCACAATCAAGGTTCCTGATACATAATACATGCTTGGTCTTTTCTCTGAGGTAATCTGAGCTACTCTTCTTCTACCCGATAATTTACACTACATAACATGAGTTGAAGCATAAATCAATCGATTGTCAAATACATGAACTTAAACTGTTTTTTTTTTTTTTTTTTTTTTTCAAACACATCTTAGAGTTCCTGATCCTTTGAAGAAGACTAAAGGTATATTGTATCCCAGTATTGCTGTGAGGGAAAAGAGTTTCTAGTTTTGTTTCTAGTAAAATAAATACTTGAATGCAACTGAGACTTTGTAACATTATTAGTGAAATAGGTTAGGGCATCTGGAGCCTGAGAATTCTAAATAGGAGGAAAGGAAGAAAAGTAGTCCAAGCCCTAGAGGTACTATTGACTAAAACTTAATATTATGTATGTTTATTCCATCAGATCCATTACTTCTGCAATGCAAATCCAAGACAACTATAAGGATTTGGATTCCCTCATTCATTATTTCTTTTAGCCAACTGGTACTTTTTATGATACTTCTGACCACATCTACTGGGTTCTGTGTAGGAAAGAAGATGCATCTTGTCAGAGTGTGAACTCAGGACCAGACTTCAGAAAAAAGAAACTTCTTTTTTGGATTTGGGGCTTAACAATCAACTTGGCTCTCAGTTAAACAACCAATTTTCTCTAGTACTTGCTTGTCTAAAATCCCTTTCCCAGGCTTTTGAAAGTCAGAAATGTGCATTATCCTAACTAGCTCGACATTTTCCATGTGTAATTAAACACTCCTCTGATACATGTAGAGAAAATGTCATAACTATACTTAGGATTATAGGTTAACAGCCTGTACAATTTAATTTAAAAAAATGAAGGTGTATTGCTTTGTCTAAAAAATTGGTCCCAGGTTGGAACTTTATATATACCACTTTCATGCCAGAGTGATTTTTTTTTAAAGAGACAAGAGCCCCTCAGAAACATTGTTTAAAACAGAACTCCTTTCACAGCTTTGAAATTCTGGCTGACTTGCAAATATAGCTGTAGGAAAAAATGTCTGTTGTTCGCTCTATTAAATCTATTACAGCTGCTTGTATGTTCAAATGTATGCACATATCAGGACTTTTATGTAAATCCTTCCTCCTCTCAGGACATCTTTCTCCAGGAAATAAACGTCTAAACTAACATTGCTACATTATATGCTTATTAAATTGAAAAAATAAAACCTTCTTCCAAACTTTCTATTCAACTTGCATTTTAAAGTAAACTTGTACTTTAGACATTTTATTCTGCTTCAGTTTTTTTAGTCCAAATTTTCTAAAGCTTGAAAATTAAACAATGAGTATATGGAAAATACAGATATGGGTCAATGAAGAGCTAAATCCAGAGCATGTTCCCATTGTCCTGCCTTATTTGTGCAGCTAAGGAGACAGCAGCCTAAGCAAACTCCAAAAGTCATGGCGAGTGGCATACTACAGAACCATGAAACTACCTGAGATTAGAAGGAATTTTATGTGTCTGAACTGCTGGAACACAGGGTCTTGGATGTATGAACAGAAGATTGATTAGCTATTTTGTTCTGAGCTAAGTGCTAAAGCCCATCTGTCTTAGCATGTTTTGTGTTTCTCAGCACTTCTAACTCCCTGCCATTGGCATCTAGCTGGAAAATAAAAACTGAGGAGTTGCAATCTCTAAAAAAGGCTCTCATTCACCATTCTCACACTTCTGTGCAAGGTAATTCACAAATGATGATGAGTTAAAACCAGGATAGTGGTTTATCCCAAACATCTGAAACCTAGAACAGTTTTCCTTTCTTTTCTCACATCACAGTAATCCGTGGTGACCTGTGTGTTTTCAGTGCATATGAGGAACAAGATAAGCAAGAAAATAGAATTTAAGAAAGTACCTTTTTTTTTTTTTTTTAATAATATTTCTAAATAATGACTTAGCCAAAGGCCATGTGGCAAAACATGCAAATAATTTGTGAAAACTGGCAAACCAGTTTTATATGGAATCACTGGGAAATTAATTACTGTGATGGACAGTGATTCCTGTGTCATATGCACAGGAGTCCTCCCTACCCTGCTCCCTGCTAATATTTGATATTCAGGAAACACAGTTAGTTAAAAACAACTGCTACTCTAATTGACAGATACTGCTTGATTGGGAAGTCTTGTTACTAACAGGTTTGCATTTGTTTAACACACATCTGGATCGTGTCAAAAAGCAACCCATCAACTGACAAGCATTGTCTTGTTGCAAAGCATTCTGTGCTTTGTAATTATTTAACAGAACAGGAAGTAATTTGATGATGATAATATATTGTACTGCATAATGGCATGACAGTCAGCTCACTTAACGGGTAAAGAAAAATTTCAGGCTACTTGCACTCTTATGCTAGCAATTAGAAATATTAATTATCTTCTGCTGTTTATGTTAGGTGTGCATGTGATGTGTGGATATAGCTCATTGTAAAGCATGTATTTTCATTTTTATTCTGCTATGATTATGTGAAATCAATTTCGATGAGGTACTAATAAATAATCATGTAGAACTATAGTCTTTCTTCACTGCAGAAGAGAGGAAGCCTCACAATTAAAATCTGTAAATTGAAGGTCGGTAAAATTACTTTCATTTATAATTTTTCTTGTAATCATTACTATGCTATGTCATTTTCAAGACCTGTAGCAATTTTTAATGTGAAAATTAAGTGTTGTGGTTTTTTGTTCTTTTAATCCTGACAATACTAAAAATAGCTCATAATGTAAATCAGATTTCCATAACGATTCATCTACTGTTATTCAGAAAAATACATAAATTAAAAAATAATAATTAGAAATCTATTGAAGTAGAATGGCCTTAAGAGAGGAAGCAAAGACATGCTAACACTGAAGCACAGATAATCAATTCAGTACAACTGCCCAAAATTTTGTGAGAAGAGAGTACTTCTGGAACAAAAACTGCAGGAGTCAGTATTCCAAATATGACAAAGTATGTGCGAATGACTTCTTTATTTCTGGCCTAAAACTGGAAATATGAAAGAGGTTTCAGAAGAGAATGGGATGCAGTTAAAGCTCACCCTTTGCAATGAACAAATATGGGTGTCCAGGGGATTGGTGTGTGTTGGCAAGGCAAAAAGAACACAAAGTTTCAAAAAAGCCTTCCATAGTGAAAGAAAGACACAGTTTTGATTCAGGATCCAGTCCTAAATTGTTTTTTGGGGCTTTATTCAGAATCATACATGAAGGAAATCACAGAATCACAGAATGAGTCAGGTTGGAAAGGACCACTGTGGATCAGCTGATCCAACCTCCCTGCTCAAGCAGAGTCATGCCAAAGCACATGGCGCAGGATTGCATCCAGTTCCTGAATACCTCTAGTGAGGGAGACTCCACAACCTCTCTGGGAAATCTGTTCCAGTGCTCAGTCACTCACACAGTAAAGAAGCTCTTTTTCATATTCAGGTGGAACTTCCTGTGCATCAGTTTCTGCCCCTTGCCTCTTGTCCTGTTTCTTGGCACTGCTGGAAGGAGAAGAGCCTGGCTCCCTCCTCTTGACACCCTGCCTTCAGATACTGATAGCCACTGACAAGGTTCCCTCTCAGCCATCTCCTTCTGAGGCTGAACAGGCCCAGCTCCCTCTGTCTCTCCTCTTCAGACAGATGCTCCAGTCCCCTAATTATCTTTGTTGTCTTCTGCAGGACCCACTCCTGGAACCCCCTGTCTTTCCTGTACTGAGGAGCCAAGAACTGGACACAACACTCCAGACGTGGCCTCGCTAGGGCTGAGAGAAGTGCAGGACCAACTCTGTCGACCTGCTGGAAATGCTCTTCCTATTGTATTTTCTAAGGTTAGCAGATATCAGAAAAATGTACTTTTAGAAATGGCCAGTCATGGCCAATGGCACGTCATGGATGGGATTGCTCTTTTCATATTATGGAAACTCTCACAGGAGTAGTATATTGAATTATTGTCTTTCCTTTAATATCTCAATTATGCTGGGAGGCTGTTTCCCCAAATGTGGCTTCATAACAAATATGTGTGAATATCAACACAGATTGAATAGACACTTTTACAGCCAATAATGTTCTATGACTGACTAATTGCATGATAATGAATATGACGAATTCTTGTGACGGTATCATTAAAAAGGTCTCTTGACTATTTAATTTGATAAGTAAATATGTAATTGATCTACTTGGTGAAAATATCCTTTTTTAAAATTTGTTTTTCTTACTGAAGGTACGTAAAGTTCAGGAAGCTGCTTAAGGGAAGTTTATTTTTAACAGGAAAACAGTATTTATGTTTGTCAGAATTTCAATCCTAAAACCTCATGGTAGCCAGATAAAATCGCTCTCTTTTTGGAGTTGTCTAGATCACCTCTTTTGCAAATGCAGTCCTTTTCTCATAAAACCTTTTGGCTGCAACTACTCAGACACCACCACTAAGACAGCGGTCAGTTGTGATGGTATTAACTTCTCGGGCACTGCAAAGCAGCAGGTAGCAGAAAAGCTCAGTGCAGCAATCTTCCTGTGTGCTTGACAGAGCCTGGAGTGAGAAATGTTCCCTGTGAGAAAGGGGGTCTCTTTCTGGTCAGATCAAAGGATCCCTGAACCTTCAAGGCTATTGTCTGAGAAGAGCCCATAAAAAAATGCCTAGGGAAGATTAACAAGGCAGAGCAAATGCACAGCAGGAACTTCACTGAGTGTCCTCCTACCAGCCAATGCAGGGGGACTTCCTGGGTCAGGACTGATATTTTTGTACCTAGCTTCCTTCAAGCAGGTTTAATGAGTCTGCAGATCATAAAATACCTGCATTGGTTGCATGATGAATATTCTAGGGAAACTCAAACAATGTTTTCCATAATCCGTGGCTTATTATTTCTCTAACATCAGAACATTTTTACACTCTTAGTTTAAAAGAAAAATAATATTTTATTTAAAAGAAATATAATTTAAAAGTAATTTTGCTGTAATAGATATTTTTTAATCTGTCCAAAATACTGGGTAATGATAGTATTCAGGCCTTAGATATGAAGGTAAAATATTTCTACCCATATCACTGAACTGAAAGTGCATTTATTGATTCTTATTTTTGGGCTGGTGAATCTTCTGGGTAGGATACATTTTTAAGGTGCGTATGAACAGAAATAAGTGAAAAATGAAGAAGGAAAAAAAAGTCACTCTAAGGATTTCAGGTAGAACTCAGAATAGCCTAATAAAAAATCACAGCTTTGCCTACTTTTTTCTGTTGCTTTGAGATTTTTATTTTTTTCAATTATTTTCAACATAGCTCATAATTTCATTGCTAAAATTGAATCCCTAAATTTTCAGTGTTTTGGGTTATTTTTCCACTGAAGAACTCTGACTCTGAAGCAGGAATCGTTTTTTGTTCCATTAGGGCAAGACTTTGCACTGTTGGGTTTCAGGACAACACTGTTAGTAAAGTTCCTGTTGCCAGTCACATCTTGTATTGCAGTTGAATTCTCTTCTGTCTCAATGATGGCTCTTGAGTTTACAGTATCAGTAAATTTCAAGAGGGTACTTTAGTTTTGGTGACAAGGAAATGAATGAAGACCTTTAAAGGTTCTCTCTTGATAGCTGGATGGAATTTTTCTTAGAGGGTTGATAGATTGCAAAATATTCTATATATGCTGTTTACTGTACTTGAAGAAAAAAAGAAGAAGTGAATGCTTAGGAAGACTAAAAATGTTGTATTTACTCTCCCATTGCATACATGGCTCATCTGAGAATCTTCATTTTAAACATACAGTATAGTAAAGGCCCTAAAACTTGGTTCTTGATCTATAGAATATCATACATTACTACAGCAACTGTGCTCAGGGTAATATATATACCATGCCCTTCTAGGAAGAATGCAGTTTTTCAAAGGACGATAAGTTGTTTTGCAAAAGTCTGACAGAGCAATAATTTTTACTGTATAAATGATCTTGGCGTGTGACTCAAATCTGTAAAACAGTTCCTGTTATACAAAATTTGACAAGGTGACAAATCTTTCTTACCTGGGTATTTCTTCTTCAGATATACTGTTATATCCCTCAAAATATATATGGAAATTTCTCATTAAATCTTCAAAAGATTGTGTTAGCTGACCCAGCTTTTGGCTTTCTCAGTACTATTCAAGGTAGATGTTGTTCATGAGGGGGATAGTGAAGAATTTAGCCTTACAGCACCCATTAGTATTAGTAATCCATCAAATATTCTGTGCATAATGTCCCAGTGTGTCTTGTAAAAGAGTATGCATAAAGTTCAAACCACCTAGAGCCTGCTCTGCTCTGAAATATTTTGATTTTGTCCCCTTTACATTTCACAGGGCCTGTGTCTCATTTGTGATATGCAAAGTATGTCTTCTAAGTGTCTCTTTTGGTGTAATGCTTTCTCCCTGTTTTCTGTTTGGGAGATGCATGTGGGCTTTCCACCTGACAGAGCAAAATGTTCTTAGTGAGGTGTAACAAATCATGACAGAAGTACCTGTACATAGCAGGACAAGGGGACAACAAATTAGCAACCCTGTCCTGCATTTAGTGAGCAAACAAACCCAAGTATAAACAGGGAAAGCTTCTACGTTCTGAAATAGAGAATTCCTTTTCTTTTTTTACCCATTGCTAAGACTGTGGTAATAGAGTTTCTGCTCCTCAGTGCTAATCTTGGCTACCAGTGAATTTTTCTATATGCCAAGGCATTTTTCCAGGTTCTGACATAAATAGGAGCTGTTTAGCTGTTTAATTTATTCCTGCTTAATTTATTTAGCTTCCTGCAGCCCTATCCTGCCTTGATTCTGAGCTTTCCTTGGGCAGGGGAGACTGCCAGGAGGAACTGAGCTGCAGCATAATATTGAATATCCAGTATTGAGAGAGAGGGAAACAAATGATTTAAAACCATTTTAAATGAAATAAAAAGAAATAAATCTCCTCTTCCCTTTGGTGTTGGTTCAGCTATTCAGCTATGTGAGTCATTGGGGCCTATTGAATGCCTGTCTTTTTCTCCTTGGTATCCTGTGTCCCAAAACTTACTCACTTGTATCCATGGTGCAGCAACATCTTTCCTCTGAGTACAGTCTACTGACCTACAGTAGCGAAAAGAGACTCAAGCTTTCAGCACTGATCATTGTAGGAAAAGAATTATTACATTCATTTGGTATCTCCATGCAGTCTTGTGTCAGAGACCAGGATTTTGCTTCTTGAAGATAAGTGAAATAAATTAAGAGAGCAACATTTTTATATTCAGCTCAAGACAAAAGTTAGGTTTAATTAGTCCCTGAAAGCTAGGTCTGATTCTGCAAGCCCTTTGTCCTCTGAGTGACTACTAGCAATTGTTCCATTGCCTACATTGTCTCAGTTGACACTAAAATGACCTAACTCATGAAGGGTTTTAAGCAATTAAATACATATTTAAATCACTACCCATTCAGATTTGCAAGTAGATTTTCTTACAAAATAAAACTTCTCAGTGAAAACAAAAAGAAACCCTAAGTTAATGAACATCTCTTGGTACTGTGTTGTGGAGTCTTATGGATGAGGAGTAGGAAAACCAGTAAAGACAAAACAAGTAAAAAGTAGATTTAGTAACCCCATTAGCTTTTATATATGTCAAAGTTTAGTAAACCCCCTTCCTTCTGCAGATAGAGTTACAACTCTCCTTCTGAAGTGAGAGTCAGTAGCCTGATCTAATCAAAATCTGAGCCTGGAATATCCATGCCAGCTGTAACATGCTGCTTTATGGAGAGTCAAGTCAAAGGGATCAGACTTATGTAGCTTTGAACACCTACACAGTAGACACTAAACCAGAATTAGTCATTGAATTCTCAACTGCAGGCAGTGGAGAGAGATGGGTGCATTTATAAAACAGTTTATCTGGACTGTTTTAGGTGTTCAGCTCAGAAATTAATTGTTCCTCAAATATCCCTATATCTTCTCACTGACTATAAAGTGAAATGAGTCACACTCATCATACCTGCTTATGTGGAGTTCATTACAGCTTTCTTGGTTTGCAAACACTATAAAACTCCTTCACTCTGCCATTGCATTATAAAAATGATGACCTGAACAACCACCTCACTGAAATAATTTATAAACACTGATAAATTAAGGTATCATTAATGCAGCATGAATGTTAGAAACATGTCTAAGTCTCAAATTTTCCTTTTGCCTTCTTCCCTATATTTTATGGTTCTCAATGAATATTCAGTGAATAACTAATAACTGTGGCAAACATAACACTTTGCCTCTCAAAGTAAAAAAAAAAAAAAAAAAAAAAAAAGTGTTTACAGGGGGGAGGTGGGGGGTGGG
>VXBN01008891.1:3190637-3410601 GCA_013397395.1 Sinosuthora webbiana | reverse complement strand
CGGATCTTGCAGGAGCACTGAGACCGAACTGCCCTGGGTTTTGTGAAGCAAAACCCCTCAAGGTTCTTGGTATTGTTGTCTTTTGTTATTAATGCTGTAGTTGTTTGGGTTTTTTTTTGTCTGGTTGCTTTGTAATACATACTAGTAAAGAACTGCTATTTCCTATTCCCAAAATCTTTGCCTAAGAGCCTCTGATTGTAAATTTATAATTGAAAAAAAGGGGGAGGGGGCGTGGCTTACACTTCCCATTCCAAAGTAAACTCCAGTTTTTATCTGGCAGATACCTGTCTTCCCAAACCAAGACAGAGGAACACAAGCATTATGCTATTACTATCACTGAAGTCCAGATTCAAAATATTCATAGAATCATGGAATAATAGAATAATAGAGTGGTTTGGGTTAGAAGGGGACCTAGAAGTTTTAGATGTAGTTTCACCTTCTCTGCCTTGGGCAGGGACGCCTTCCACTTGACCAGTTTGCTCAAAGCCCCATCCAACCTAACCTGGAACACCTTCAGAGATGGGGCATCCATCACTTTTCCGTGGACAACTTGTTCCAGAACCTTACCATCCTTAGAGTAAAGAATTTTTCCTAATAGCTAATCTAAACCTGCTGTCTTTCAATTTGAATCCATTCTCCCTTTTCCTGTCATTATGCCCTTGTAAATAGGCTCTCTCCATCCTTCCTTTAAGTTTCCTTCAGGTACTGGAAGCCTGGAATTAGGTCACCCAAAGCCTTCTCTTTTCAAGGCTGAACATATTGCAAATAGTATTTTTGGAGGTGAAAATGAAGTACCAAGTATCTAACCTCTTGAACAAGCTACAAGAAAGCTGTTGGAAAGGACACATTTCTGTCCTACTGCCCAGAGTATAAACTGTCACCATAACATTTATTCAGAGAGAGAAACACGTTTGGCTTGCTACAATTAAGAAGAATATTCAATCTAATGAACACAGTGCCATGCTATTTCTATAGAGAGTAGTTCTTCAGGCACTGCACTGATGTAAAAGACCACTACAAGATCAGAGGTTCATCTGCTTGTATTATGGATGAAGGTTTTTGAAGGTGTGCTTCAGGTCATTACAATGTCAAAATGTCATTCAGGCTTGGATAAAAGAGATTCAATTTTTTTTTTTTTTTTTTTTTTTTATAGTAGTGTTGGGCTAAATTTTACTCTTGGAAACTCTGTGTGTTTAGATACGGTTGACTTCTGTGTCTAAGGCAAGATAGCCAATTTGTGGCTATGAAGTTGCATACGGCACTTAAGCAGATGAAATATGGTTTATATGCTGGAACCACATCCTGCAACTGCAGCATTCTGTGCTGGCATGCAGCCTGCTGTTAACACTACAGCCTGGCTCGAGGAGGAAACAAGCCAGCAAGGTAGCTCCAGAAGTCACTGCTAGCTCCCAAGGCTCCCTAGGACTGCCTGTGCTAACAGGCCACACCCATGCTACCTGCAGTAGTGGGGAACTACTGTCAGTCAGCCATGATCCTCCCTCAGACCTCCTTTTCCCCTCAGAATACCAAAAGCAGAAGCTGCTGCAGTTAAGAACTACGATGTGGAGTGTTGTTTTAATCTGATTAAAACCAGAATAGCTGCTGTTAATATTTTTAAAAATAATTTCATAAATAGATGCCATGAAAATAATAGAGTCAAAATTTACAACATTTATTTAAAAGCTGGAACAAGTTAGTAGGAATGTTGTTACTTTTCCAGTTTTTTAATCAGGAAAAAATTAAATTATTTTTTCTTCTGGTCTAATTCTAGACATCTCTGAAAGATATACAATTATAAATTGGTCAAATAAGTAACTAGAACCTGATTCCAGAAAGTTTTATCATCTCAGTTTCCTACATTATAATTTTTAATATATGGTGATAATTAATGTTTCTCTTGATCATCAGGTCAATGAACAACAGATGCATTTTTTGCTTATAAAATTGGAGTGCAGAAGATAATGAGGAAGATTTCTTTAAAAACTATATTTCTGTTCAAAATAGAGAGAAGCACACCTTTGAATGTTAAATGAATAGGTTTCCTAATGTTAGAAATATTTCTGTATATTTAATTCTTACAAATGCAAGAGTTTATTAACTGCTCATCCAAGCTGTTTTCAGAGAGATTCAAAGGCAAAGCAATTAGCCTTTCATTTCTTTGTACTGAATGCACTTTCTTACCCACCCAGATTCAGCAAAATAAAAAACTACTTTACTCATCCCTTTCATCTCTATACCCTTCTGTGTATATGCTGTGCAGTGTTGTTGAGAAGATGGTCTGTAAATTCTAGTTCCAGGGTGTTAATTGCTGAAAGTCTGCAGATTCTCATAGTCCAATAAAGACCCCTTGGATTTGCTAAATTTTATTGGTATGGCTCACAATATAACAGAAATATGTCTGTTCCACCTTAATTCCCCTTATTTTTGCGATATTCCAAAATATTTAAAAAGTATGCTGGCTTTTTTTCACTTCAATTTGCTGAACATTGTCAAGTGGATATAAAAATGAGGACAAAAAATAAAGGATCATGCAGAACAAAAAGCCTCATTTATCAAGTCAGAAAATCCAGTTCTCCTAAAGCTGGTATTATGCCATTTCTAAGCTAGTTCTCATACTTTAGTACCAAAAGGTCATTTTCTTGAGTACTATCTGAAGTCTCATTTTTTAATCTTGACTGTAAATTTTTATGGGTATTTAACCTGTGCCAAGAATGTGACATTTAAATCAGCAGAGGTTTCTTATTTTGATCCCCTTCTTGTACAGCTTTTACAAGAAGTACCTTAAAGCATTAGTGTCACTCGCTCCTCATGTGAGAGAGAGACTGGCAAATTTATGAGGACATATACACTCTCAGTCAGCAATTGATTGCGATTAAAATGGTTAAAGTATGTTCACACAGATGTGGAATTCAGACTAAGCAGACTGTACAGCTGAACTGCTCTACCAGATAGTTCATTTTAAAGCTGTTATTATACATTCTTTCTCTGATTTCAAAGAGTTTGATGCACAGCAGCAGATTTATTGTGTTGGGTGGTTTTGTAAATCTTACACACATAGCAACTCCTTGTGTAGTTCCATTTTAATATAGCTAAGAAGGAAAAAACAGGAAAAAATCCCTCTGTCTTTTTTTATAATTTTCTTATTTTCAAATATCTTCAAACATTTTATAAACATAAAACAACACTGAGAAAAGTGCTTTGAGGCTGACGGCTTTTAATGATTCTACAGGCAGAGAAATGCAGACCCAGGAAACTCCATAATTTTTATCAGGGGGAGAGAAGACATGGCAGTTCATATTTCACTGCAGTCTAGCAAGTTGAGAATGCACCTCTTCCTTTGGCATGCCTGAGAAATCCATGACAAAGCCAAGAAAGCCTCTGTCTTTTTCCTCACTCCTAGAGTGTAGCCACTAGTTCAAGCTCCATTTACACCCTCTCCTGTATGTGCATATCCATGTGTGTAACAATCATCCTCCAAACCCCTATAAACAGCTGCACAGAAGGATGCACAGGGGAGGATCTGCGAGAGGCCAGTGTGACAAAGCAGAACTTCTACTATATGATGAGTTTATATATTTCCTTTCTACACAGATTCCCAGATTTTAAACTAGCAGGTGCCATGTGATAATCTGGCCTGATTTTTTACTGAGACGTTCCAGCTCATCAGTAGGAATTTTAGGGCCAGAGTAATGATCTAAGCCAGAACTGGAATCCTCCTAAACCATCTGTGTCAAAGACTGCTGGACCAGAACACAACACTTAGAGGTCTGATGGATGCTTCGGCATGTCATGGCACCCTGAAGGACCATACAGAGAACCCAGTCATTAGGGAAAAGAAGACATTCAGGTTTAAAACCTGAATGTTTGTTTATTTGTTTTGTTGTGTTCTGGTATGTTCCCTCAAGCCTGCCTGACACTGTGATTGCTGAGTGCCCTACAAGGAGAAATCTTCAAACCTGAATCAAGAAACTCAAGGTAAGATTCATTGTACATGTCTATATCTGGGCATGTCACCTAAGCTCCCTTCATAATCAATGAAGAGACATAAGCACTTGCATGATGTGACTGATTACAGCATGAAGCTGGTGTCTGAAATATGTCAGATGAATCATTGCTTTGTTATTTTCCTTGATTATAAAAGGAACCTAAGATGAGTCACCTAGATTCAGACATCTGCATTGGAGATTTTTGGTTAGGTGGGTTGAATCCCACTCAGAGCTTCCTCTGAGGCTGTCAGACTAATTTATGGCAAATTTAATACCTGAAGATGAGCAGAATTGTCACCTTTCATGTATTAGAAGAATAGAGGAACCTATCCCTGAGCACAGTAAATGGACACAACAGTTGTCTTTTGCATTCAGTGAAAAAGATGATTGACAGGTCAAAGTAAAACATTTGGAAAGCCTGTTCTCCCAATGTTACTGTAACAGGGACACTACAGCCTGCATATTAACTGTGAAGAATGATACGTTGACACTCATTCATTGACAGAAATAAGAATCACACAAAATTTTTTCCATATAAGGACAGACAGGAAAAAAAAAATTAACTGCACAAAATCAAACTCCTAAAAAAAGTAAAATTTCTTTTACCATAAATTGATGCCTATGTAAATTACACATGTATTCAAGACTTAATTCTTCTGTGGCATTCACTTGAATTTTTTGCACCCATCACAGCACACTGGTTAGTAGAAACATTTTCCAATATCACAAGCATTTCAGCACTGACTTTGCTGGCTTGTCTCCCGTTTGTTTCCACTCCTGTATTTTGTCACAAATTTATAGCATCTGTATGACTGTAAATTTTTCAGCACCGGATAATATGAGGTTTCTTTTAGCACATCTATTATTTTTCTGCCATCTTCTTCATTGCCTGTATTTTATTTGACATATTAAATTATTTATGAACTGCTTCTTATTGACATTTACTTTAATCTTGTTTATTCCTCTGTTTTATTTTAATTTAAGAAAGAGCTCAGCTGGTCAGGTCTAAAGGAACCTATGCCAAATGCTTATGAACATACATCAAGACAGCTGCTTTTCAGCCACTGAGTAGTAGATGCAAGTTGCATCACAACAAATAATTCAGTCTGTAGGGTAGATTGTCCTTTTCCTCACATTTATTGAGCAAGTAACATGTCAAAACCATAATAATCCTGCAGACTTATGGGTTTGGAAATTTGAAAAGCGTTGCTTGACCAATAAGTGGCCATGTTAAGTTATTCCTGTTCCTTTACTCAATAAGCAAGCTCACTTTTCTGTAAGCCTGCATTTCCCCTCTTGTCCCCAGTGTGCAGGGAACAAAGCTGCACTTCAATTCGGACAGATGGCTGCAGCACAGGTTGCTGCAGTTCATACCTTTAGCCCCAGACATGTTCAATCAGTAACTGAGGTGATGCTTCTGTCTGTATAAACACAGTGTAGCAGAGAGGCTTCTAAGTGCAAAGCTGAGCCTTGATTTCAATGATTCCTCAGAGATGCTACTCTAAAAACTGTTTTCCATGTACTTTTCTGGAAATGAAGTGGAGCCTTTGTGGAGAAACAATGCAATACAGAAGTAAAATAGCTAGAGTAAATCAACTTCTTGTATAAAAAAATCGTCACAGTCAATTTTTGCACAATTGGAGTAATTCCAATATGGGTCTTGTTATTCCACAATGGAATTAATTTCTTCAAAAAGACCCCAAATATCTGTTTTGTGAAAAAAATAAAAACTCCAGATTTCTTTTTATGGATTAAAATACATTAAGATATGTAACTCTATTTTCTGTATTAATTGATAAGGCTGCTTGAAGGGGGTCTTAAGAGCTGCTTTGCAAGGACTTTTAAATTATAGTCTAAGGGATGGACTGTGCCTGTTTATGAAAAGGCTGATGTTTTCTGTCAGACTTCCAGCTGAGTAACAAAAAGAAAGAACTAAGCATGATGTGAGAGTTTTGATGTTCCATGTTTCAGTCCTGCGTCCTGTAGATTGTGCTTACAAAGTGATACTTTGAGCCGTTTGGGTTGAGATGACTGTGGTCATGATATTTAAAAACACAGTACATGGTTCTGTGTTTGTAAAAGGAAGGGAAGGAGATGTGAGATTTACCTAATTCATTGTGCACCTGGTGGAATAAGTGTTGTCACTGATGGAATGATGAATGTGTAGGTACTTCAGTTAAAACCTGTTCAAAGACAAAAGGTTTGAATACATGCTGTTGGTGTTTTACAGCACAGATGAAAGAAGGAATATGTTTCACAGCTTTCAGAGGCCTGAGCTCTGCGGCACTCTGAAATTCTAAATTCATGCAAACAAAGTTTTGACCTCTTAATTTCTGGTGTGTTTTTTTTTTTTTTTTTTTTTTTTTTTTTTTAAATTTTTTTTTTTTTTTTTAAATTTACTCTTTATTTTCTAAAAAGAAAAGGAAGAAAAAATGGTGCAGAGAAAATTTTACTCTCCCATTATTTACTTTCTAAATTCTAGTTTCTAGTTTTGATATTTTTTCCAGTGGGAATGGTGGTGTGGCCAAACAAATGGTGCTGTCTGCATGCCTATTTTCCTGGTAATATAACTTCATGACCTTTCTGTTCCCGACCTTCTCTCACAACAAGCACACCCTGATGCCCTGCTGTAGCCAAGTGTGCCCAGCTTTGTATCTGCTTGCTCAGGCCCCGTCCTGGTGCTACCTTGCCCTCAATGTAGTCCGTGCTACCCTGCCCTCAAGACACAGCTCTTCATTCTGATTGTTAAGCCCAGAAAATAAATACCAACCTTGAAAGAATAGCTTGTTTCTTTTTTCATGGTAGATGTTCTTATCTTCTGTCTGGTGTGCCAGTGCCTGAAAACACCGACCATGTGTGCTAATCTACACAAGAAAGGAATTTTGGAGGTAATATCTTTTACAAGATGGAAAGCAGACTCAGATAACAGCAGAACTTCAACCCTTACAAAGGCTTTTAAGGTACAAATATTGATTTGATCTGCACTTTTCACGTTCTCATGCAAAGGTTGCAGCATCTATCATGGTATGAAATTTAAACAGGGAGACTTATCTCAGGAAAACCCTATTTATATGACATCAGAATTTGAACTGGAAGTCTTCCAGATGATTGGTTCTCTCAAAGTCACCAAATTTCATGGGAAGCCAGTAAGTATTTTGGAATGTGTAAAACATCAGCCTTTAAACAAAGAGGATTTGCTAATGTAGTTGGCTTTGCCAAAATGTTAGCTGGACCATATCCAGCTGACTCACCTCTCTGGACAAACATACCCTAGTAATGATTATCTGTTTGAACATTGTAAAGTTGTGGACACCTATCTAGGGTAATTAAGCTGAGGTTGTTTGCAGCATTACCTACAGCTACTGAAAATTTAGAAGCATGTCATAAGAAATAATGTGTCATTCTGAGTCTATACATCCTAAAACGGAAGGTTTTGCACTCATGAAAAATTCCTTAGTACTAAAGTATTTCTTATCCTTTGAACGTGTTCCATGTTATGGCCCACAGAACCCTTTCTTGAAATGAGGGCTATAGAAATGCCATCACCTTTGTGCTTGGATTAAAACTGTCATTGCTCATTGGTGAAAGCTTCAATTAGCTTTATTTCAAATCTTTAATGGAAGCAGAGGCATAGGCTATAGATCTAGAATAAAATTGACTTATAAAATCATTTATAATAAAGAAATTACAGTAAAACTAATTGCATAATATATATAACTGATAAAATCTGATTAAATATATCTTATTCAGTTAATTTTGCTGTTCCTTTGTCAGTCTCATTTAGAATATTTGTCATATTCAATTCTATTATTGTTATTATTTGCTATCTACTAAGGTAGTACTTTATGATCTGCAAGAAACTTCAGAGTTGTAAAAAGCTGTTCACTGAATAATTCGCCACTTTTATGAATATCAATTTGTTCAAAGAATCATATAATTTCTTATTAAATCACTTAGGTAATGATTTTCATTTGTTACCACTTATCACACTGCAGCATTATCTTGTTGGATAAAGGAAATTTTTTCAAGAAATGTTCCTAATTAGCTTGTAGAAAAGTATTCCAGTTTTCAGACAGTTATCTTAACGTAATTGAAACTTGAAACAAAATTCTTAACATCTCTGCTTCATTTGTTACCCTAGCATGGATTTTCCATTTCTACTACCAGAAAAACTCCAAAAATACAGGTAGGATATGTATGCAAGCCATCCTTGTGTTTTTCTAACAGTGGGGAAAGTGAATCCTCCACACCTCCAGTGTGAGCAAACCAGAAAGTGAAGGCAAATAGTGCAGCAATTCCACTATTAAATGTTTACTTTGATACCAGAGTAGCTTTGTGATCTTTGCACCTCATCTGGAGAGCTGGGTGGTGTCAAAGAGACTGAAGGGTTGTGGCTATTGGAATAATTTGTTTGGCAAAAAAAATTCTGTTTCAAGTTTATCTAAGTTTCCATTAACATTAATTGGAGCAAACGGGTTATGGAAAAGGAGAGGATCAAACTTACATCCCTACACTAACAGCTGTAGTCAGAGCCAAATATAGAATTCAAGTTTCTTTGATTTTTTTTTTTCCTGGTGTGTCTGTCTCTATCTGCACTTGCTAAAGAGTAGAAGTCAAATCTTGAGAGGCATGATACTAACCAACATACTGAGCAGCACCTTAAACCAGCATATGCACAGCCAAGGAGGCTAACCAGCAAGAAATACTGAGCAAAAGCAGAGAGTTGAACTTGTCCCTACTTTCAGACCTCAGGGAGGAAATGCAATAGATTTTTCATACTTGTGGAACTGGTTGCTCCCTGACTGAGTGAGAAATCATTCTTATTTTTTAATCATGGGTGAGAGAAACATTTGAGCAATTGGAAGGCCGTAGCCAGTTTCAGCCTATGAATAAAGCAAAGTTTGTGTGTTTTCTCATGCCGCCAGCAAGTTCCTCAAGCATAGATGTGCTGGGAAGGGATCAGGAATTGTTCAGGTGCATTACTGCACCTTCCAGTCCAGATGTTGTGCTGTGGTGCAGAAAAGTGGCCTAGCTGTTTTTAGCTTTTTTATAGCCAGAGAAAGAAAAATATCAAGAGGATGATTACTGCACATCTACTGGTTAAGGTGTGTTAATGGAAGGTGCAGCACTGGGTTCAGGTTCTCCAAGAAGCATTTATATTTTAGACTGGCTTGCCAGGTTAAGACAGACATTTAGAAATACTTTTCATTGAAACCAAAACACAGATCTTTCAGTTCCCAACCAAGTGTCCTACTTCCTAAAACAAGTAGGGTCTGAGTCTTATATTCAGGTTAGGACAAAGCATCTAAATCAGGATACAGAAGTCAGCTGTGCGCCAAACAAGTGGTTTAGTGATTGTTTGTCCCCCTTCAATGCAGCAGCATGCACTGCAGCTTCCGCATCCTCTTCTAAAGCATTTCATGAACGATGAAATGGTTTCAAAGGGACAGACTTGACAGTGGGACATTTTCCCCATCATGTGGGATTGGCCTCTAAGCATGGCAGAGCATGTAAGGCATTTTCTCATTTGCAACTGACTCTAGCAGCAGTCAGGTGAATGTTTTTTTGGATCACATCTTTTCCCATTAGCACCTTAATTGCCCTCAAAGAAGCTTAAGTTAAGAAAAGCTCTGCTTTAGCCCAACTCTAGACCTGGTCCTTAAAGGTACACTTGCACCTGAATACAATGCTCCAGTTTTTTAAAAACTGAACAGGTTTTGGTTAATAGTTGCTAGCTGGATTTTGAGAGAGCTTATGTACAACTCTAAGTAGAGGAAATTTGAATTTAATAGTACTTTAAGTAAAAGCTGAGATAAGCAAAAGCTGAGATATTGTGGTCAAACCCATCCATATTAAATGTTTCCTCTGCTAACCTGGCAAATATTCATCCAAGTAAATAAATTGGAAAAATTAATTGAGTTGTCATGTAAAATTTGTATGCTAGATTCAGTTAGACACTGTGAAATAGAGAGTTTTCTGTTCCTTTTAAAGGGCAAATAGAATGTATTTAGAGTGGAGTCAGTGAAGTGCCAGAATAATAAACCAGTAGTCCAAGAAGTAATATTACTTATTTGGATTGGGAAACTGCAGATTTTTGTCTTAATCTAAAATTCCTAACAGCACCTGACCATTAACTGAGGACATGGAACATGTGCAAGTTAAAATGAAATTAAACTGCTATGTATTAAACATTTGCACAAATTTATGCTACTGTCAAAAGTGAACCTGAGCGAATGATTGGGTTTTTGTCAATGAATGAAAAGAATGGAAGAATCGATCTATTTAGATCAACAAGAAATTGATCATTGTAATCCCACTGCATTTTTTCCTTACTAGAGAGATTAAAAAGAGGAGCTGAGTCTCACTGCTATCTTAGTAAAAACTTTTGGGAGACCTCAATAAAATGAATACACTATTTAAAAGAAATAAGAATAGGATCAGAAGCAAAGGTTATCATAACTTGAAAATAATCCATAGTATGTCAACAGTTACTTTCTAGAGCAGGGCTTAATAGCCATATTAGGAAAAAGGGAGCCAGCCACCTATTGTACCTATGGTTCATGCTCCACTTAAGGGGATACCTACTCACAGATTTTGACTGGGAAAAAAGTCTTTCATAAAAAGAAAATTAAAATTTAAAAAACCTCCAAAATCTTTAATGAAAACTAGAAGTTATTAGATATGTCCTACAGAAAGAAAATCAGATAATATTGGAAAGCGAATCTGGCATGCTCAGATGAGGTCCTTAAAGAGGTGTTAGAGCACATTCCTGAATACCCTGATCCCATAGTCCAGAAGTTTGGTTCACAGTTTGGGCCAAACTCTAATTTCCTTCTATTTTGTAGATTGTCAGAACACTGGCAAACATGACAGTTGGGGCTATTCTCCTCGCTATTCTCCTCGCTATTCTCCTTTTTAAAGAAATAAGATGTGACAGTTCCTTTTATCACATTGATTATATTTTTCTCCTTTTCTGTTACAAAAGAAAATGCTTTTACTTTCGGACCTGATGGTGTCAAAATAATCTTGGATGTTTTAGTTAATTTAAAAAGAAAAAGGTGCAAAGGTGAGTACATAATATTCCTAGGAAAAGTTTTTTACAAACTTTTCAGATATCCTTCATTAAATATTACAGTAAAAGATCTTTCAAACTATAAATTATACAGAGTCACAGACTCTCATAATATATGTTACTCAGGTACACGTATCCAATTTTAAAATTATTTGAATCACAGCAAAAATCCTTTGCTAACACTCATTTAAGTTTTAATAGGGTTTTTATTGCAATAGATCTGCAAATTCTGTCATTTTATAAGAAACTTAAATCAAGGCCAGTGAAGGAGGGGGAAAATATTGCATTGCTCTGGGATATATGCTGCTTTGGGAGATGATTTGTTCTCTAGCGATATCTTATTCTTGTCTCACTGCACACAGTCAGCTACTTCACTTCATCCCCTGAGGATGCCAGAGTTACTCACTCACATCCATCCAATGTCCTCTGTGATCTGATACTGATCACCAACAGTAACTAATGGTAGCTACTCCACTGAAGTGTGCATGTTGCCATCATCAGCCTATCCAGGTATTCATCAGAAACTTACCTGACCACATCTTCGAGTTAACAAGGAGCTGCAAAATGAAGACTTGTAATTACTCCCAGCTATAGAAGCTAACTCCCTGACAGATGCTATTAGATACCAAAATAAATAGGTTCAAACAGAAATCTCTTGAAACTGACTATTAAAATTCTTCTGGTTTATGCTTTAAATAAGAGAAATGTATTAACCTCTATTAGTAAGTAATATTTACTCCTTATAAACACCATGTTCTTGTATCCACAAAGAAAAAACAAATCTGGTCTCATTTCCTGGTAGCATTCAGGAAAACCCCTAGCTACTGCATGAATGTATATTTAAGTAAAACCTTCTTCTTTGTGGGAAAATTTGGAAAGCTCTGTTCTGTGGGTTACAACATTTAATACTTTGAATTCTTTTTCTATATCACTCCCACGTGTTGTCCACTGTCTGCTGCTGGTACTCAGGAGGTGTCACAAGATCTAGAGGTGCACTTTGACAGAGATGCTTCCAGTATTATCAGAAGCACTAATGGATTTCAGTTTACTTATTCCTTTGAAAAATTTAATGATTTCAGCTTTCATTACTAAATAGATTCAAATAATCTCTTTAGAGTCTACTATAGTTTAAATCACTGCTGTCACTGGCCATAGACACTTCATAAGTGATGAGAAGTGGCTGAGGGAGCTGGGGGTGTTTAGTCTGCAGAGGAGGAGGCTCTGGGAGAATTTATCACTCTCTGCAACTACCTCAAAGAAGCTTGTAGCCAAGTGGGGGTAGGGCACTTCTGCTAAATATCAAGAGGAATTGACCTCAATTTGTACCATGGGATATTTAGATTAGATATCAAGAGAAATTTCTTCACTAAAAGGGTGGTCAGGCATTGGAATGTACTGCCCGGGGAAGTGGTTGAGTCACCATCCCTAGAGATACTTAAAAAATGTGTAATGTGGGACATGGGGACATGGTTTAGAAGTGGATTTTGCTGTTAATCACTATACTAAATTTCACCTGGAGGTTACTCTGTTTTTCTAAAAAGGCCTCCTGGAGGAATTTTTTAAAAATTGTTTTAAAAGCCTAGAAAAATATTACAAATACTTCCCACTTTTTCTATTTGCAGCATTTTATTTACTCTTTTAAATGTAGTAATAGGCAAGGTGATATTTGTTGTTAAAATACACTAATTTTTGCTATTAAAGCAAAGAACACTTAAGCCCTACATTCACCTTGCTTCTGGCCAGCCATAACCTCCACCCTTTTCCTACATCTTCTCTGTGCTCTCTTTTCTGGCTCCTCAGAGCATGTGGCTCACTGTGGGAATGTTTGCCCAGGTAGCACTGCTTTGGGAAAAGCCAGATGGAGCGAGGGGAGCATATGATATGCATCTTGCTGAACCAAGTAGCTGGCATGCCAAGGGAAACTGCCATGATGAGGACAATGGTCTGGTGTCAGAGAAAGTTATAATGGTTCCATCACCAGATCTAACAGTCCTGTTTTGACTAATTTCTCATTTGTGGTTTTACCTCAAAAGTCTTTTTTCCCCTATTATTTTATTTTGTAAAATTTAAAACAGCAGTTCTTCAGATGATTATCTGACTTCTATTTTCAAACTCTTGCAAGAAATTTTAAGCAATATCTCTTCAACCAATGCATTAAATTATCTCCATGGCCAATAGTAAGTTACATAAATAAACTGTAGGATATTGTCTTCATTAGGCACCATTGTGGAAGTTGTTTCTGTGCTAGAATACAGTTCTTATATAATCTGACCTCTGCACTTAAGAAGTTCAGTTGTCATTTCAAACTGCAGTGGATTATATATAGTGAATTGGAATCAAACATAAGTCCTCTGATACGTTCTATCCCTTTAATGATTTCCCTGAAATAAGTCAACTTTGTATAAAAGAAGCAGAATACCAATTTTTGTTGCTTAGATTAGAAAAGTATCAATAGGTAGAGGATAATTTTGCAATTTGTACTCTTTCTTCTTAACTCACTTTGTCTGAGATATTATGGACATTTTATTCAGGCAATATCACTCCTGCTACTCACGTTCAAGGATAAAATTATTTCAGCTTGAACTTTATGCAAACTGAGATACATGAACCAGGAGATTATGTTCAAGGCTAAAAATGCAAGTATGGAATTCATAATTATCTTGAGAGATACAATTACGTGATGAGGCGAGGTGTTTTAATTGCTGTCCTAGATAAGGATTGCATGTAACTAATGTGTTCAAAGCTGCAGGTAGAAAAATGAAATTTCATAAACTGAAGAAAAAGAACTACCCAGTCCTCTGAATGTTTCAGAAATTTTTAAATACACATAGCACATGATTCTCTTTCACTTCCTTTGCCTTAAAAATAATTCCTAGAAAATGCCCTGTGCCAGCCAACATTTAATTTTGTTTTTGTGTTTCCAAACCAAACAACTCTTTCATGGTAACACATTGCTATGAGTCCTCAGACAACTAGAATTCAATACAGGAAACTTTGTTAAATGAAAAATATAATTTGCTTTATTGGTTTTCCTATTTTAAACCTTGTCTGTACCTCTGTACCATGTATTTCTCCTTTCTCAGTATGTCCTGTTTCAGGGAGATATCCAGGGGAGCTCCCTCCAGAATGATGTTTCCTTCTACNAAAAGATTTTTCCTTCTCCCCAAAAAAAAAAAAAAAAAAAAAAAAAAAAAATCATTAGAGTGCCATGATGCACCAATCAATTCCATTATTTAGCTGCATATTTATTATTTTTACAGTTTTCCCTTCAAAATAGTTTCTCTTTATTCTTTTCATTTGGAAAAGGGAGAATAGAAAATTTTTGTTCTGTTTTCCTGGAACAATATTTAGTAGGTTATTACAGTTCTTACAGTCTCAGTCTTTCAAAATCTCTTAACATTTTATGCAACAATAAAGAATCTGTAGCTCCAGTTTCAACTGAAAAATTACAATGAAAAACTATCTTCTCTAACTTTGTTTCACTGTGTTGCCTTTGCCTTCTAACACTATTTCTTGGTTTGTTACTCCTTTAGAATCCTTGAAAATATTGAGTGCATCTATGGTTACCTGTGTTTTGTCTATGATACTGAATAATGTCTATAATGCTGAGGGTTTCAGGTGTTGATTTCTGCCCTCAACACACCACTGGAATGTGTGAGCTGATACCCAAGAGCCTTGCAGACTTGTCCCATCCATTGTATATTCTTGCTATAGTGAAATAGGTAGAGGGGTCCAAAACACCATGAAAGAGGGAGCTAAAAGTAGTGCATATAATAATGGGTTCCATAGGCAAGCTCCATGCCAGGTCCTGTGTTTTACAGCCATTGCCACGTACTTATGTAATGGAAAGCTTGCAGTGGACATCTGAGAGCCTGCACGCTGAAAGATGAGTGCTGAATGTCAATCTGAGGTAGAAAACACTTGAAGAGATGGGAAGTAAATGAAGATTTGTCTCTACATAGTCATTTCCAGCAGAGATCCTTATAGCTAATTCACTATTGCTCACAATAAATACCTAACCAAAAGGATAACTGGGAACTCAGAAGGTGTAGTATTGTACCACAAGATGGATAATAATTATGTTATTCAACAAATTATTAAAAACAATTGCATAATTGAATTAAAGCAACAATTTATATGACTGAAAATGTAGGTTGGCTCAAGGAAACAGATGAAATCCTGCTATTTTAAGGAATTTTGCACAGTAGTTAAACCATTATGTGCTTGGAAACAGTGGATCTGAATACCAGAGTAATACTCTATGCATATTGAGTTAATGTGTATGTGATAGGAATATGGGAAGACTGTAAAGGATTTTTTTTTTTCATTGTGCAAGATTTAAAATAGCTTCTTTGTAAAACCTGCAAAGCTCAAGATATAAAGACAAATAACATGTAAAAGTAACCCTTAGGAAATTATTCATTAAAGGCCTCCTCTGTCCTGGATGTTTATGATAATGAAAACACAACAGTGACAATTAATTGTGAAAGCTGCAACTGAGATGTCACCACTGGATATAGAAACAAACAAAGAAAAGAAAAAGAAAGCTTGAAGTTAATCAAGAGAGGACAGAAAAATAAATGAAGTGTGAGACATATTTAAGTATCAGAAACATTTTCCATAGTGTTGATCTGCTAGGAAAACTTAATCATTACTGGGGCTACACCCCAGGCATACACTTGAGACTAAATAATGAGCACATTTAGTCAATGAAATAAGTGAAAATAAGGTTTCCCCAAGAGAAGAGACAAGAAATCTATTCCTTCCCAGCAAAATGATAAATAACCTACCATTAATGTCCCAATGGAAAATGCTACAGAAAGGTCATTATGTAATAGCTTATTTCTGTCTTTCCAATGAATGGCAAAAGAAAAAAAATATATATATATATATATATATAGAGAGAGAGAGAGAGAGAGAGAGAGAGAAAGATATATAAAGAACTTGGAACAAAACAAGCTAAACACCAGAAAACCAGAAAGGAAAAAGAAAAGCTGTTTATACAAGATTTTATAATAATCTCTTGCCATAAAAGCCCAGCATCTCAGTGAAATTGTTGGCACTGCCACTCTGCCCTCTGTGAAAGTACAATTGCTTCTTATTTCAAAAAGAAATGGTTATTACTTCAATAAAGCTAGGCTGAAAATTAGAAGTCTTTCCTGTACCTTAAAACAAGTTTGATTACAGAATAGCCTTCCCAAAGAAGCAATAAGGAGAGCCAGCTTCATTTGTTTCCAGAGGTATGCAATCTTTTTTCTGAACGGGTCTTGTTCCAGGGTTCCTCAACCCAGGGGATGCTTCCCTCTCTTTTGAAGAAGTTTTTGCACTTCTTCAAAAGTGCAGTGGGGCCATGCACCACACTGTCTGTAGCCATTGTTCCTATGAACTAAAACGGCCTGACAGCAGCTTTAAAATACATTCCCTGTACAAAGAGGGAAAATAGAGAAGGCAGAAGGTCTTGAGTTTAGCTTTACAAAAATGCAGGTGGAACACATAGAGAACTCACATTTTCAGATTTAAAAAGGAGAAGGAAGACATCATTTTTAGGGGGGCAGAACACAGTACAAGGAGTTCAATTTTCAGAGAATTGTGGCAGTAATTATAGTGGTCAGAATAGGGTGAAGCTGACCTCATAGACAATGCCCTTGCTAGCACTGCTAATTGTATCATTTGCAACGGTGTTACAAGAATGAGGGTAATTCACTCAGCATGATGAATCAAGATTTTTTCTAACTTTACATTTCTAACTTTAACCTGAGGAAAAGGGACATCTTGCAATTTAAGTGAACTCCCCACTGAAATAGGAATATCTAATTTCTCTGTAATTACCAACAAAACTCTCTGCTAAAAGTTTTTGTTGTTTCAATTTTGGCAGACATAGATCCAGACATGCGGCTTCTACAAAGTGAGTTTTCCATCCCACTATCCAACAGTTTTAGGCATTTAACAGCACGCTTTCACAAGAAGATGTTGGTGATTGCTTTAATGTAGAAAGTAACTCAGCCATTTAGCTAGGAACAAGAAAGCAAAAAGAAGGGAGCATGTTCTTCACATAAAAAGTTGACAATCCTGTTTCATCATTGGTACACATGGACAAGCTGATAGCCTTTTTTTTCCCCCAAGGTATCATCAGCTATTTATGTTTTCCAGAAAGGTTCTGAAATATGTGAAGGCTTTCCAGTGACCATAAGGACACTGAAAATTTATTTTCTGTACTGAAGGCCTTTATTCCCACCAAGTATTAAAAGAACCCTACAGAGAACATCCAAAAGCCTGCATAATCTTTAGGTGCTTATGAAAAGAAAGAAACACTAAGCTGAAGCAGAACAACATTTCACAAAATATTTGTTCTCAGCTTCCAGCTATCAACTTACTTAGCTGAGACAGAGGTTGTACTTTCATACTTACCTGGGTGTGACTAGTAGCTCTTGAAAGACATTTCCTCCATGAGGGAAATTTTCTAGTAGTGTATGAAATGATTTACTCTTGTGTTACATAAAGCATTGAATATCAATGAACTCCCAAATTAAATTTGCGGTGTATGAAAAGTTCTGAATCAATTGCCTACTTTGTCTACTGTGAGGAATACCTACCAGTATTTTCTAATACCTTCTCTGCATCATCCATGATTTTATATTTTTCTTCAGTATCCTTCTCATCAGCTGTCTCATCTTCAGCTGATGAGTCCTTACCAAAATGATCTCTTCTCCTGCAGCAGTGTCTCTATCTGTGCTCCTTCTCTCCTTATTCAATACCTTTCTGTAACTGGCTGCAACAGGCTGCAATAGAGGATACCTCAAATCACGGAACCATGTAAAGAAAGAAGCAGAGAAGCAATCTTTAGTATATGTCCAGAAGGCAAACTACTTTGCCACCAGTTTTGAAGATGCAGCTTGTCTACCCACCCATAATACATCAACAGAAACCACACCTGCTATATAATTGCATTATATGTCTGTGGAGCACACTTTCTGCATCTTATCTAGCCAAATTAAAATATCAGCAGAATCTGTGGTCAGGGAGAAACTACAGTATTCTGACATTTTGTTTCAATTGAGTGGAAATAAAAGTAGGATGTAAAGTAATGCATTTTATTTTCTGATCAAGAAATTTAATTTTACATTTTTTTTCAGAGCTCAAAGAATTTTATGGTTGTGCTCCACTTTGAAAAGATTAAACCACTTCTTTGATGCAATGGAGTACTTCCTTTTGACTGCCACACTTCAGCTTTTATTTATCTTCATCTAATTATACATAACAATATTAAGATCAAAATGTAAAAGAGGGAATTACCTTGGCCTTGTCAGAATGAAATTTTTTCAATGGTATCTTAAAAAAAAACAAAAAAAAAAAAAAACCAAAACCAAAACCAAAACAAAACAACAAAAAAACCCCCCAAAAAACCCAAAAAACAAAAAACAAACAAACAAACAAAAACACCAAAAAAACAAACCAACAGTTTATTAAAATTTTCCAATAAATTAATTTCCACAAGACACTCGGACATCCATGAATCAATGTGTTTTTGAAGAATGCTGTTTTCGCATCAAGTGCTTGACCAAGACTAATTGTTATTGTCTCTTTCATACACATAGGATTTTGACAAGAAAAAGCATATGTCCTATTAAATGAGATGCAGAGAGACTGAAGCCTTTGAGGAGCCCTTGAGGACCTTATGCCCATAATATAGATGCTAAAATCTTCATCCCACCATCTGTCCAAAGATTAAAGTGCCTGAAAACTCCAAGAGGCAAGCATAGGAAAACTTTGCTTACAAGTTTTAAATACTATATTCATAGTATTTAATTTCACCCCTAACCAGCAGTGACTACTCCACAATCCTGGTAGAAAGAAAGGCAGATCCTTAACTTGACTACTTAAATTCTCCAGTATTTATATTAGTTTAAACTAACATAGGAAATTACCCTGAATGAACAGCAGTGTTTAACATTGCACTACTTTTAACAGAGGGCCAGTGTAAGCCACTCCAGTCCTCCCTTGCTCCTTTTGTAAGCTCAGCTTATTGCTGAAGTCCACAGTTTGCCCTGAACTATGTAGACCATCAGCTCTTTGAAACTGGACTGTAAAATAGATGACCTAAACTATGTCTTGGACATTAAAAGTAGGAGACTGGTTAGTGGGAGGACCATCGAAATCTGACTTTCATATAACTTTATCCTACAACACCAGACTGAAAAATCCATTGCTTAAGGGACTATTTTTAGCCATTACGTGCAAAGCTGCATAGACTGCTTGTAGCAGCACACCTGATGTGACAACTTTAGAATCACAGAATGGCTTGGGTAGGAAGGGACTTTAAAGATCATCTAGTTCTAACCACCCCACAATGGGAAGGGATGATACGCACTACATCAGGTTGCCCAGGGCCTCACCCAGTCTGGCCTTGGGGACAGTTCGAGGGATGGGACATACACAACTTCTCTGGGAAACTGGTTATAGTCCCTCACCACCCTGTGACTAAAGAATTTCCTTCTAACTTCTAAAGTAAATGCCCCCTCTTTGAGTTTAAAACCATTTGTCCTTATCCCATGACTATCTGCCCATGTAAAAAGTTACTCTCCCTCCTTTTTATAAGCTCCCTTTAGTTACTGAAAGGCTGCTAACAGTTTCTCTGGAGTCTTCTCTTCTCCAGGCTGAAAACCTCAAGCTCTAAGCCTATCTTCATAGGAGAGCTGCTGAAAAACCTAAGATGTCAGAAAAAAAAGGTGAGACAGATTTTTTGCACTCTGAAAAGCTCATTAAAATTCAGTGTACAATGGGTAGATAAGGAGGTGGTTTGTAGGACCCCAGAAGCCCCTTGGCTCCCTCCTTGCCAACCCCACAGCTGATCTCACAGGCAGAAAGTACTGATTTGAAGCCAGTAGTATAGTTCATACTTTGTGGGCAACATACTCTACAGAGCATGAAAATGTCATGACTTGACAAGACATGTCAAGTCTTCATTTGCTTTGGCTCCAAGCCTCTCATTGGCCAGGTCAAAGCTTTGGTGAAGGAGCAGTCTAAAGTTGGTGGGATGACAACATTGCCCTTTTTATAGCCAAGTGGGAGGGGGTTTCTAGTAGCCTGAATAGAATATGTTAATTTTTTCAGTGTAGCATGACAGTATAACATAAAAAAGCTGAAGAAAAAAGCTTTAGATAATGCTGATAACTTTTTTTTTTTTCCTAATTAACTTTTTGTGCTGTGCTGCATAGCAAGAAACAACATATGTTCTGTGAGCTCCAACTGTTCTCCTCCACCTACCTTCTTTCCCACAACAAAAACAAAGTTGGAAAAATGTAGAACTATTTCACTTATTCATATCACATATTTTGGATAATTGACCTAATTTTAGCCCCAAAGTGTGGTGTTGAATTTTTTGTTGAATTCTGGAACTTTAGGTGAACGACTTCTTTCTGAGGTTATCTGCTGCTTACGTCTTGTTCCACTTTATTCATAAAAGACCAGAATGTCCTAAGTATAATTTGGGCACCAAAACATTCTGTATTTCTGTGGTAAATAAAGGTCTCCTAATAATATTAAAAAAAAGGTGTTAGAGATATATCAGCAATTATTCCAATTACAGTTACTTTACTAGCAGCTTTGCCAAATAGGTTTCACTGAGGAAGATAGCTTTATTCTATGCTGACAGAAGACTGAGTCTTCTCTAATGTTGACTGGTTCAAAAAAAGAAAAGATTTAATGTTTTGGGACTTGTGTGGACCACACACATTATTTATAACCTGTGTGCATATGACTGTGTGTGCACAGTTGGATAAAATTCTTGCATAGAGAGTAGATTTGCATTCTCTTGCTCAGACATGACAAGAACAGATTTTTCAGAATCACTCTTGTTTTCAATCATGTTGTGATTAATACTTTCATCCAGTGGAAACTTCCAGGGCAAAAAGTCTGGCTAAAATACTCACTAAAAATTAATTATCAAAATCTGAAGTTTTCCTTATTGGGAAAAAATAAAAAAAGAGAATAGTACATTAGAAAAAGTTCATAACGGTGTACATTAAGTAACAAGTCTTGAAAATTAGAAATTTTTCCCTGTTTAGCGACAATAATATTCACATGTGGGAAATCTACTCTTCCAGACATTCAACCAGGCATTTATGAAGAGAGAAAGACACGCTTTCCTTCTGGTTAGTGAGATCATTGAAAGTCTCTGCATTGTATTGCAGTTCTCATTTTGCACTGACACAGTCACTGAAACACAATTTTCCAAGGAAATTATAAACATGATGAATCTCTTTAGAAGAAAAATATATCTCTTGATACTTCACATATCGTCTCTAATTCTTTCAAGTTTGTTGCATGTGTTTGCTTTCTAAGATGCATAAAAATAAATTGAAATATTTTGCTATTATTTTAGAACCATTGAGCAGTTTTTCTCAACTATCTCAGCTCTACACGCATGTCATACATTTTTAGTCTCTGCCCATAACTGCATCATTCACCACAACTTTTAAGTTCTTTTATCACATCTTAGAGTAATGGTCTGAATTATTTTTCTTTTTTATTTCTCTAGTTCTACTTCAACTGCTACGGCATGTTTATGGTGTTTGCTTGCATTGCTTTTGTAATTTTTTGTCTATAGTTTTGAATGCACCTCTTTTTCATGTTATGAGATGTTCTTTTCATTAGAAAATACCTACGATGCTTATGTTATCATTAATCATAGTGTCAAACTGGAAAAGCCTTTTGTATATGAGTTGGTAGCTGTATTGAAAAAAACTCTTGCTTTTCAAATTGAAGTCCATAAAAGACAATTTCTAAACACTTGTTATACTTTAGGCTAATTCAAAAATATTAACATAAAATGTGTAGAACTGCCAAACTTACATGCCTTGTCTTCCAAATAGAAAATTCTTTGATGCCTACTTAATAGACAGCAAAATTTAAGAGTCCTCAAAACCTAAATGTTTGTAAATCTTTCATTGGATATTACCAGTATGGTACAAATATATTTCAATTAAAGGAGTATATTTATGTGTGTAAGCATATGTAAGATACTGTAGAGCTAAAAATATCTGATGCAGGGCATTTAGGCTTGTCTGTAATATAATGAATACATCTTGTCACTATAAAGTGTTCAGTGGATATCTTTGTGCATTATAATTATAGCTTTATGTTCCCATTGGACACCTCATATAGAAATGATTCCTGGTCATAAGTGAAATGCAGGCACACTTAAATAGCACTGAAATAGCAAGACTCCTAGGATTTGATGGTGAAGTTACAGCCATGATATGTTTTTAAGTTCTTTGGTCACTTTCTACGAAAGTGTGTCTTTATGATATTGGTTTGCAGTAGCCTGTTAATGGTTGGGAAATGTGATGAAGTTCCCTGCTCACATTAGCAATCGTTCATCTGCGAAGTAGATGGATGACAATAACCAATCACAACAATAGATTTTTCTCTACAGTATTATATCAAAGCCATTACTTTTTAATCACCTTTATTCTCGTTCTTTATTGACAGCAATTGTAAAACATCAGGCCAGTTACAGTATAAACCAAAAAGACATTTCTCTACTATGTGTGTTTTATAGTCTTATCATCTTTTCCTACCTATTTTTTAGATACCTATTAAGTAAACAGTAGTCACTGAGGATCTCATCCAGTATTTGGGGATGTCAAAGAGCAGGATTCAGAGAGGTTTAGAAAAACACCATTCTAGCAGAAGCCATTCATTTATTAATGCCAGTAATAATTACTGGGATATTTTTATGAGATCTATACACTTGAAAAGTTTTAGGCTGGTGCCCCTAACATTAAAAAGGCTACCTCCTTTATGCAGAAACTGCTGATTTATTGAGGCTAGCTGTTTCCCTTTATGTAACACCATTATATTCTCCATTTCTATGTAGGACAAACAAACTTTTTGTACTTATCAATATATAAACAACTTTTCTGTCTGACAAATAATGTCTCACTGCTTCTGACAATATGTACTTCCAGCATTATGGAACCATACAACAATATTTGATGGCCAAATCAGTTCACTTCTATTGAAGTCATTGTCATTGTTGTAGTCCCTTTCCCCTTCCTCCTCTTCTTCTTCTGACAAAACACAAGTACTCAATATACTTAGTCAATGTTGTTTTATTTCTAACTAAGGGCAAGAAATGTTTTTCCTTTGGAACTAAATCTATACTAAAGCTCCACCATTTCCAAGTTTGATTTTTAATAACACAATCTGTTTGGATGAAAACTGTAAACAGGCTCCCCACCTAATGTATGAGAAAGGTTAAATATCTAGTGTTGCATACATTTGAAAACCCAAACAATAACAATCCCACAGTATGTTGAATAAGCACCCCTCTACATTAAGCAGATGAGAAATGTGAAGACAGACATTTGAAACCACACAGCTCAATGCTGCTGGGTAGGGAGTCACTTCACTTGAGATATGTGCCTTGAGTGTCTACCTCAAAGGGAGGTGTTTGTGCTCTCTGCTTTCCATCCTCAAATTTAGCAATTTTTTTTCTTTCTAAGTACATCTGAAAACAGAGAAGCTGATCAGGTAAAGAGCAATATTCAGAGACAGAAGAGCTTCACTTTCCCTTTTGCCCAGATCTGGCTTTAAATCTCTTAGGCAAATGGAGTGGAAACAAGTTTCTTAAAGTTTGGTTGAAAACTTTGAAATACATTTCTTTTCAAATTGGTGTTAGATCTTTGGGAAGTATTTACTTGCCCAGGATCCTTTAGCATATCTACAAGGCTTTCACCACTCTAATTCACATTTATCTTAAAGACATTTCATTTTCTACCTTGTTTAATGTTAATAAAAAGCAACACATCATGTTCTCAATTCAAAGGAATGAATAACCTCTAATATACATTTACATTTCCTGCTGATCCATATGGTTAGTATCCCAAAACAATTATAAGCCTGATAATATTAAATGTAACAAAAAAAAAAAAAATTTTAGCCTTCATTATATTTAATGCCTTTACAGCTTTTCCTTTAATTCCCTTTAGACTTGTTGAGTCTCATTTTTTTCCATGAGTGGCCTCTAATACAGAACACTTCTCTGTACTTTTCTGAAGATTTCTCTGGCTTAATTTTAGAAATATTAAACCTCATGGGCATTTCCATATACTTACCTATTAATTCCAATGAAAAGGAAGAGACTTCTTAAAATTATTAGGAGTTAATCTAGGTGTTAATTCATCCTAACATAGTAGTCCTCTCAAGAGTCTCCATTTAATAAGAAAATCCAGCACATCTATTTATAAAAGACTCTGGAATTAAAGTCAACAGTCCTGATGTCCAAAGGCCTCAATGGCACAATAACTTTCAGGAAAGAGGAAAACAAAGAAGGACAAATAATGAGGTATTTCTTGCAGGGAAAATAATATTCTGATTCCTTACTGCCATGTAATTAAGTGCTCCTATAGACCTGTGATATCTTAAATAATAATTATTTATACAATTTTAGTGTTGGACCAGAAATATGCTATTGTGAAAATGCACCACTTAGGTCCTTGGGAGTAAATTGGGAGTTAAATGAGGACTTTTTCAAAGGTGTTTTATATTAAATGCTCCTTAAAGAACTACTACCAAACAGTAAACTTTCTTGGATTACTACAGAAGTTTTTCTTCTGACTTTTTTTAAATGGCTTACACAGCTCTCTTCATTATGTCTCTTTGTTACTATCCCCCCCATCAAGCCTGCCTTCCTTCCTTCCTTCCTTCCTTCCTTCCTTCCTTCCTTCCTTCCTTCCTTCCTTCCTTCAGTCCTTCCTTCTTCACAAAGATCACAAAATCTGTTTGGTTTATATTCACTTGGGTTCAGGTGGGAATGCCTACACGCCTCCCCTGAGGCACAGATTCACACTGGATGATATAATGTTATGGATAAGGACTCTGACATCTTCTAAAATGTTGCAGCTGTGTCTTCAGTGTAGTTGAATCAATCATGCCTATCAAATGAGATAATACCTTTACCCTACGTGTGAATATTCCACTACTTGGAAGGGGAATATTCACAGATGAGTCATTATGTAAGGGAGGGCATTGGCATGATTAGGACTCTTTCCACATCACAGGATTTGTTTTTTATCAGTCTCTTTCCTTATCTGGAAATCCAGCTTGTAGCCTCTGATGTGCACGCCTTTCTGCACCTGAGAGGACACTCTGTGCATCACTACCAAAGCACCCAGTGGGTGGTTTAAGCCATTAGTACCAATAGTCCATTCTCTTACAGCACAGTCTCTTACAGAGCTTACTGCAAGTAGATGAATGAGTCATTAATCACTACAAGTCCAGTCTTTCACTCATCCAACTACTTGACCAAGTAAGGGCTGACCACAGCTAAAGCATGCTATTAAGCATGGCATTGTCCAAATGTCCCAATGATTCACCTAATTTAGACTTCTTCTTCTGGATTCATTCAGGGACCTTCAAATTTTTCTTAAATCATGCAGAGTGGAACTGCACACATCACCCAAAGTAAGGCCAGACAAATGCTAAATACAGTGGTGTAGTCACCTCTGTTGACCAGCTGGTTATCTGTGTTTAGTGCACCCCATGATATTGTTTGCCCTCTTGGATGCCAGGACTCACTGTTGATCCATGTTGATCCACTACTGTGTCAGCCACCACTACCATGCTTTTGTTCATTTCTGCAGGCCTGGTCTCCAGTCATTCGTCTCCCAGCTTGTGCCTGACATTACCCTGTCCCAGGCGCAGAATCAGGCACTGGGACTTCTTTAATTCCCTGCCATTGATGATTGCCCAACTCTCCAATCCATGCAGATCCCTCTGCAAGGCCTCTCATCCCCTGAGAGAGTCAGCAGCACCTCCCTGCTTGGTATTGTCAGCAAACTTGCAAAAAGTACATTCAACTCCTACATCCAGATCACTGATAAAAACACTGAACAGAACAGGCCCATGATTGAGCCCTGAGGGACACTGCTGGTGTCACCAGCCAAATATCTCTCCATTCACTACAGATATTGGAGCCCCAATATTCACAGCTTTTTGCCTTGTGAACCTGCTCATCCCACACTCAGAAAGCTCGTCCAGAAGGATGCTGTGAGGGACAGCATTGAAAGTGTTACTACAAAGCACATTAGGCTCTCTGTGAATGGAATATGCAGAACAAATGCCATAAGAATACCCAGTGTTTACGCACATATCCATGAGAATGAGGAAAAAAAGGTAGCTGGGCATGCCAGTTGACAGGATAGAACAAAGAGCCTTAATCTGCTTTACACTGGGCTGCTTCACAGTCACTTCTTGTGGGCATACTACATCAACACACCGTGTTATGGATGTTAGGTAAAAAAAATAATTCTGAACAAACAAGCCAAAACAAAAATGAGACAAAAGACTGCCACAACAAACAACAAACAAAAAGACCAAGCACCGTCCCCCTGCCCTATACTTATGAAGTGTAGGAGGATGTTTTTTTTGTTTTTAATGTAGAACAAAAAATTCACTCTTAATGGAAATATAGCTTCTGATGGAAAACAACTTCATGAAATGTATTTTTTTCCTGCTTTTCTGACTTATAAATCTGGAGAGAGTGATTTCCCTGGGGAAGAGGTTGATTTTTACCACAGGTTGATTTTTGGTGCAGAAATTTTAATATTCCTAATTGTTCTCCCCTATTGGACCCTTCCCTCAGACCCCGCCTTCACTCCTCCCCAGACTGGAACGTATAAATACCCCCGTCTGACCCCGGCCTTGTGCCTTTTGCTCCTTGTTGCTGCCGTTTTCCAGTTCACTCCAAATATAGTGTACGCCGCATTGTTTGTTATTTTGGCATTATTAAAATTCTATTTCTGGGCAATTGGATCAAGGCTGCCTCTCTCTATCAAGTCACCATCAGGGCATAGTCCTGAGGAAACTCAAAGGGGTCTAAATGTCCAGGCTCAGACCCCTGGAAGTTTCATAAATCATTAGTTTGGATATATTTAATAACAACAACATATTATTCTGAATGTGTTGCAAACCAAGACTTTGTTCCTGCTTAAGCTTCATATTCAGGAAAGGCATGAAAGCCTAACTAAAAATGTGAAGCTGTGATATCGATACACTTATAACATGAACACTTAATTCTGTGGTATTACACACTTTATAGATTTGTAAAAATTAAAAAGTTATAACACAAATGAACTTGAAAATTTGTGTTTCAAGTATAAGATTTTTTGGGTGTTATATTCTTGTTTCCTCAAAATACCAATTCAAACTTAAGTCAAATCACTGGTGGCTTGTCAGCTTCAATACTATCTTTCCTTTACCATACCTTTATTCTTGATGTAAAGTCACTAATATTTAGCATAAATTATGGCTGGATTTTAAAAAAGTTAAGTAATCATTCAAAAATCCATCATAATCTAAGTGAAACTGCCTCATTGCATCTCTGTATTCTCAATATTATAAACATGCAGATCCTATTTAGCAATCTTTAAGAACTTTTTCTTTTTTTATGCCTTTTGTTCCTTCAAAGTAAAGGCACTTGAGAAATGAAGTCATGACTGCCATTTCATTTGTCATTCTAGCTGGTTACCTTCCTGTTGGGAAGATGTCTTTAATGGTCTACACCTAAAGTAGTAATCCCTCTCTTTATGTAGTCAGTGAGAAGAAGCAGATGCTTCTAAGTAACAATTCATCTCATCTTAAAGTAGACATCTGAGGTAAGTAAGGTCAATCATATACTGTTAGGGTTTATTTCTTTCCATTGATGCTAAAGAGATCTAACGTAACTGCTTTCAGAGGTTAATGTAAATACTTAGTATCTTTCCTACATAAAGTGTAGTTCAAAGAGTTCGTGTCTGATTTGCTGCTTTATCTTTCCATTTCCACTTCAGTTTATACATTGATACAATCTCATCAGTTGTTTGTTCTTTTGTCACTTCTGTTCACCTACAACTTTGCACTAACTGACTGCCAGAATTTATTTCTTTAGGATTTTCTATTCTTTCTATTCTATTGATTCCTAGAATTGAAGAAATTTTACCTCCAGTTAAAAGGATTCTTGTCAAACGCAAAATTGATGGGCTAAATTTTAGTGCTCAACATTAAATGAAGTACCAATAAAACCCATTTAATTAAATGGTCCCACCTTTATGTTCATTTAACTCTTCTGCATTGTAACTGAAATTTGATTAACATAGTAAGAGTGGTAGTTTCTGAGACTGATTGTTAAACTGAATGATTTATTTTAAGTTTATGGCATGGTGAGATGCTAAACTAATTCTTATTAATTATTTTATGTTTTTGAAGACCTTTCTTAAATGAGGCTTACAATGAACTCACTAAACAACTTATTTTTATTCTGTGACTCATATTAGCCCAAGATTATACTGATTATAATACTACTCCACTTACACTCAAAATAAGCATCATAAAGACAAGCGAGGTGACCCTAAAATAAACGGGGAGTTTGGGCGAGAGCAAAAACGCAGATCTGATCAATATGATCAATGCTAGGTTCTCCGTTAGTCTGTCCGTGATGGCAGGTTTTATACAGTTTTACACAGTTTACATTTACAGGTGTATTCTCATTGGCATACAGCACAGGGAAAAATGCAAACACTTATTGTTGAATAAACTTTCAAGGCAGCTACTGTGTCCACACTAATTACTGTACTTGCTAACTACTAGAAAACGCTCTGACCCTTGCCAACACCTTAAACTATAATTCTAATTGCGCCACACTCTTGGCACTGAATTTCCACCTGCGCCACAAACTCCTACAGGCCTCAGCGATGAAGCCCAGTCTGGGTGATTCAATTACAGCCTATATCTGCTTCAATAAAGTAATGGATGTTTGTCAATTTTGCGCATGTCTCCATGAGACTGACTTTAGAATTTATAAAAGGACGGGTTACAACTTTGGCTTTAGCAACATTTATTGGTGATAACAGTATTTTTTAAATTTTTTAAATTATTTTTTATTTCATTGAAACTGCTTAATTTTCAAGAAAGAAGGCAATTCAGTGTTTTCCCCAGAAATAACAGCACATGCAGACATTAGCTGTGAGTTCAGAAATTAAACATCTAAAGGCTTTGCAAATTCCAGTTCCATAACATATACTCCACAGTCACCTCATTCTGAAAGAGTCATATTAATCTCAGCCATAACTGCATATCACTGAATTGTTCATTTAAGATAGTTGTCTAGGCATCCTTTTTAGTCAATAGGAGAATGGGAGATCTCTAGACAGCTAGTAATCTTTAGATACCATGCTTAAAATAAGATGCATTACCCCTCTTAGAAGTCTGTCCACTGCATGCAAAGGAAACTCATGTTAAACACCTAAATCTCTGTGAGATGGAAGGAGTGTTTTAATTCTGTGAATACACATATGCAACCATTGACATCTGAGGCAAAGTTAGGAATATGGGATGACTGCCTACAGCTGAAAGGTTCAATATTAACTTGCACAGTCTGCACCCTTTTAGAGTGGTACTCTAAAGACTGATGTAGATGTCTAAAGTTGATGACTATTTTTAAACCATATGTCCTTATATTCTGTGAAGAGAAACATGTTCTTTATTTTCCTTACAAAACAATTAGTCCAAAAGGGGGCAGTAGAATAATTTTTCTCTGGAGGTAACTATTTTTTCTCAATGAGAGATCCAAAAGTCCATTGCCAGATATGGGCAATTATGCAGACAATGCATACAGGTAGGTGAAACCTTAAGGTTTTTGACATATATAAGGGTAATTACTCTAACTGTAGATAGTATTGTGTGAGACAGACCTTGGCTAAGATGATCTGTCTTAGGCATAACCTTAAGTCCATAACATATTCAGAGAACTAAGTGTTCAAAAAACAATTAGATATGGTGCTTAGGGCCATGTTTTAGTGGTGGACCTGGCAGGGCTGGGTAAACCGTTGCTCTCAAAGGCTTTTTCCAACCCTGATGATTCCAAGATTCCAGTGTGCTTCACAGAACAATTAATTATTCTGAATAACAGGCTACAAAAAACTAATTGCCCTTACACATGAAACAAGTGTACTTGCTCTCTAAACTGGTGTAGGAAAGCATCTGGGTTCTATGTTTGTTTAAGTATAAGGTTACTGCTACATATTTATATTTAAAAAATGTAGAAATAGGACTAGAAACTGTAGGTTGAAGTAAGCTTTGGGACTTGGTTTAAGAAAGTTCCAGTGTGGTTGAGAAATGTAGTTGTTTATTACACTTTCTGTTTGGAGCATTAGGTGATATGTTGCATTTATAGGAGCCAGGCCATTGAACTAAGAGGAGAGTGAGATTTTTGAGCCCAGTCTTTATATTTTGCAGAAGGCAGGGGAGTAAAAAGAATGACAGGTTGAACATTTCTCAGGTTATTTCTCACCTTTTGGAAAACTCACTTTTTAGGGTTCTGTCCCAGTCACAATTTTGTAAAGGGTGATGTTCACAGACACAGACAAACTACAAAGGAGCTAACAAGATGGTTTTGAAATAACAGAGTATAGATGCTAAGCTATATTCAGTAAAGTAAGGAAAAATGTATGTAGAACACTGTTCTCAGTTAAATTAATTTCAGTTCTATAATAATATGTCTTCCTGAGATATGTGTCAGTGTTAGTAGGAATAGATAAGCTTACTGATTTTAAAATTCTAGGACTATATTAATTTATGGATGATATTATCACATTCCCAGTCACTAAGCTCAGGCAAATAAAACTAAGACAACATGTCAGTGTTGTCTTGTAACAGATTAGAAAATTGTGCTATATGATTAGCATTTTAATAACTAGCTAACCCAACATTCATTCTTTTAATAAATATAAACCAAGACAAGCAAGTGGGTGGAATCCATTGTACATAATTTAAACACACAATTTATGGTAAACTTTTACAGGCCTCTTAGGTCATTCACAATAAAACAAAATTTTTCACTTGTCAGGAGGAACAAGTATGTCTAGTGCAGACATAAATGCTGGCAAACACATCTACCTCTGGAGACCTTCAAGAAATCTGATGGTTATGAAGAATATAAAAGCTGAGAATCCTCTATAAAGGCACTGAACTTTAAAAGTGTTTTGGGTTGTGAAAATGAGGGGACATATGCTACATATAGGGCACTTATATTTACTCCCTTCCAAAAGAAGAACAAGAAGGATAAATGATAACCATCTTAAAATGTTTTAATGGCTGTTGGAGTTCAAGGAGTCTGTGGTTCAATTTCCTCCTTGAGCTGTTTCCTCAGTGGTGTTCAGGAAGGTAGTTCATTACTCCAGGCAGCATCCTTTTAATCAGTAGTCCATAGTGATTACATTTATAGAAATGCAGTAGAGAAACATATGAAATACCTCTCTGGAGAGAGTATAAACTGGCACATTTCTGTGAAAGACTCATATATAATCATTACTGCCACTATCAGTAAATATTGCATATAGAATTTAATAATTTTTGGAAATGTGGGAAATTGGTCAAAGAGCATTGAAAAAAATCAATATTTTTATTGACTTTAGGGTTTTTTTCACTGTGGAGAACCATTATATACCTATAATGAAGAAAATATTTAAGAATTTGATTCATGTTGTACTGAATGAGTTTGGATAGGTAAAGGTTGAATATTTTCTCAATGAAAACTTGCTAGACCTTTTAGATATTATGAAATACTAAAATCTCTCTCTCTGGAAAAAAATACAATCAACATAATGAAGGCACTCAATACAAAGAAGGGGTTTGAATCATTGGTGGTTTTCAAATCTGGTTTTCAGGCACAATTGAAGAGACAGCTCAAAAGACAAAAAATGCAATACCCATGGATAGGACTTACTATTTAAGTGATTCTTTTTTCCCCCCCTATTTAAATGAAAACAAGTTTAGCTTTAAATCAGTTTAACTCAAACATTACAGTAGAACTTTACAAATCCCCATGAGCACATTATTAAACAAATCTTGATATCACAGAATGAAAATTATTAAAATTATAAATAGTGTAGCACAATAACCTTTGGGATGCTTTATGTTACATTCTTAAAGCAGTAGGTGGAAAAATGAGATAGAAATTCCAAAAGAATTTGAGTAAGGAAAGAGAAAATGTTCATGTCTCGTTCTGTGAGAAGCTATTGAAATTTAATGCCTTACAGACACCATCACGGTAAAACTGCAGAAGAATGTATTCTGTTTGTGCTTACTTTTCAATTAACTCCCTGTGGACTTGCTGAAATCAGTCTCTTTTAACTCCTACCTTCTGCATCAAAGTCACCATTGCACAGCCCTTCTGCTTTAGTTTGTCATTTCTAACAGTACAATAAGCAAGTTCCAAGTAATAGTTTTTTTTATGTAACTGCCTTTTCTTTTGTATTTTGCCTTATTATGATTTCACTGAAAACATTGGTGGTCTTGAAAGTGTTCAGCATTTTTTCAGTAGAGTTCTTTACCCAGACCCATTCTTCTTTACCTACAAAACTGAATTTTAGAAATCATTTTGTATTCATATTGCAGTGCACTGACTTTGCAGGCGTCTCATATTGCTATCCACCTTATGGACTCTGCTCACAAAGATGTATTGCTTTGAGTTCATTATGTTGAAATCAAATGTTTCATTGAGATACTACAAATAATAGCTTCAAGATACACACAAAGGAAATTAAATTTCTATGTCTAAAGGACTTAGTTTCTCTGATAAGTAATGAGAAATGAAGGTACAGTGCAATGAAAATGCAATTATTTATCAACCAAACTTCCGTAGGACATATGACATGTGCTTCCATTTTATCTATCCTGTAGTTGGATAGAAAGGCAGCTTTCAGGGGATTTGAAGCTATAGTTTCAGATTCCCTTCAGACAAAGACAACTGAAGTCCACAACTCGTTTTGTGAAAGAAGCGGTCTCACTACCTGATCAGTGTAGCAGTGTTCTGCAAATTAATTTGATATTGCTTCTCTGCAGCAGATGGAGTATCAGGCACTATGGAATGCTCTAGGCTGGCTTTCAGCTGCTACTCCAAAATAGTGCACATAAATTCTGTATTATACCTGTCATCCCTGTATGAATGTCTCAGATATCCTGAAGCTTTTCAGATAGACACAGATGAAAGCTGAGGTATTTGGCTTAGCAAAGGACGGGATTCAGCTGGTCATGGACATCAGTAAAACACTTGCAGACAAAGAGCTTTAGCATTTCTTGTGCACTTGAAACAATGTGGGTCATTTTTCTTGGCATTAGAGTCTTAAATTTTGTGTAAATATCCTTTTTGACACTTTATGTTTATTATGTGTCTGCCTTGACTTTCAGCTACATGCCCTTGGTGAGAGAAGCATATCTGAAAAACTAACCATAGATTTGAAAACACTGACCCCTAAATTGGCTGTTCCTTCATGTTTTAGAATACATTCTTCTAGCTTTCAGATACAGATAACACTCTTTTTCTTCCTTCCTTCATACATGGGAAAGAAAAAACCCCTCTCCTTTTCTATTAATAAAGCTGAATTGTGACTATTTCACCATCAGATTTTTTTTTACTTTAAACCATGGATCTTCTGTGACTGATATGAAACTATTAGGACATGGATAATTAGGGTGCTGCATTAATCACTGTTGGCAAACTGGAGGAATGATTAAGGCCAAAAAAATGGCTAATTTCACAGTTTATCTGTGACACAAAATTCTCAAAAAAGTCATTTATATTGCTAGAAATATTCCTAGCTATTTTATTTTTCCTGTGGAACAAAGTAATAAGAAAGATTAATAGTGGCTCTCAGATGGCCTATAATTTATTCTTTTAATCAAAAAGTAAATACAGAATATTATATAACTCAATTCTTGAAAAAACCCTAACATTTTAGAGGATGAAAAGCAGATCTAAGTAGAATTCTTCCTCTTTGCTACTACTCTTGCATCTGAAAACCAAACCCTTGATGTTTAATAGAACAAATGCAGGAAATGAAGACTGTCACCGACTTTTCTATTGTTTTTCTCTCTGCAATAGAAAGAAAGTATAAATAACCTGTTTCTGCTAAACAATGCTGGACTCCCGCGGTGGAACTTGCAGAATCCTGTGGGTCTTCCTGTGTTTTTAACACATATTTTATATGTGCTTTATGAAGCCAGCTGTTGAATGCAATCTTATCTCTACTTAACATAAGGAGTTCTTCTGCCCCCTGCCACTGCTGCCCAGAAGAACCATTTATTTTTGTGAACATTCACTGCAATTTTCTTGTGTATTATAGCATCCTTCTAGAAGAGAAGCATTGCAACTCAATTAAGTAGGAGACATCCAATAATACTCATATAAAGTGCTTGAAGTGATGAACAATTTCTGCAACAAAAAGTAGTTCTATTGTCAGAAGTGTTGCAGTCTGAAGGGCTGTTCATGTCCAGACCATAGGAAAAAATCCAAATTTTTTTGTCTCAAGTCAGCTGGCCACGCATAGGAGAGCAGGCAGCAATTTGGGCACCATTCACTGCCACTGCTTCCCACTAACAGCAAAAGGGTTGAGTGAGATACGAGAGGATACAAGAGGAAAATGAGACAGGTGTTTTTGTAGTAATGCCTCCATCTCTGACCAACTTCTCAAGCATTTTGTTGCTAAAATCATGCCCATGCTTAAATAAGAAAACACGAGTTTTAGCAGTATAAAAAGGGAGAAAAAGGAAAATGTGCACGTAGAGGAAACACCACCATGAGATACCAAAATGGGGCATTGTAGTTTCAAGGGAACAACTCCATTCTCCAAATGTAAATAAATAAATAGCAGTGCTAGAATAAATTAGTCAAAACTATCTTAAACCATTTCAGATTCTTATTAAACACTCATTTGCACCCTAGAATCCCGCTACAGGATTATACAGGAGTAAGGGTACTCCGCTGGGTGGATCTCAGGTCTAACTCATTCACAAAAGCTGACAACATTAGTTGTCCAAGTTAACTTACATTTTATCTTCATTGCCTGTTAAAAGGTATATGGGGGAGAAATTAAAGATGAGTCTAGATGAAAGTCTAGATGAGTCTAGAGGAAAAAATTAGCTACAGCACGAATGTCTTTATTTATAGTGAAATATATACCGGCACTTGTTTAATTTTCTCACAGTTGGGTACAAAGCTATGTTGCAAATTGTGTGAAGATGTATTTATAGTTTTGTTTTGATGTTTATTGTTAGAACAAAATAAATACACACAATTATTGGGTTTTATGGAGCACACAATAAACAGTGCAATTTGTAAAACTGTGCATTAACAGTCATCATTTCATCCTAATGCATCACTTCTTCCTTAACATTTAAAACTTGAGTTTTATTTTGTTAATCAATACAAGCAAGAATACAAGTTATATAAGAACACTTCAGGTATACAGCAAGATAAGGAAGCTGTCATTATTGGTAAGTTTTGTCCTTGCCTGTTTACAGGCCCATTCAGTACCTTGTAGAGGCAATTGTCTAAAAGTGGTCTTCATGATTGGACCTACAAAGCATGAACTTTGTCTCATGTAACTTATCACTTATACATTAAATCATTCCCCAAAGCCAGCAGGAAAAAATAAAGGAAGTATTTAACCACTTAGGGACTGGGTTGGTCACACTCTTTGACTTGCAGCACTGAGTGAAATAAACCCAAGATACATTAAATATAGATGGAAATTCTGTTCAACTTCCACTAACTTTGAGATCATATGTTTCATCAAACAGCTTCTAACTCACTTAACACAGACACAAATCATAGAAGTAAACTATGTGCCAGCATTTTTACCAAATTTATGTCAGGTAAGAAGTTTGGGTGCTATATGGGACAAATATATACAGCACAAGCATCTATGACTTCAAAATTCCCCTGCAACCAACAGCCACAGCAAAAAACCCCGCAGAATTTATGACAGTAAAATCAGCAAAACCAAAAGGAAAGAGTCAGAGCCTGAGTGAACATACAAAAATTGTTGCATGGTCAGCCATTAAGGTAGCAATGGTTACAGCAACAGCAGGAGCAAGACCAGTCCCTGATGCTTTTCTGGAATATTTAACAAATATTATCCACACTTATGTCATAGACATAAGAGAAGAAGATGAGAAGAAGAAAAGAAGAAAAGAGATGATGCATTAACAATTGTCTATACTTTTCTCTGACTGGTTGCAGTTCTGGAAAAGAGGTTGCAGGGATGCTGTTTTCTGATTTCAAAAATTCTTGATGGTACAGAAATCTTTGCAAACACTTGTCTTCTGAAGGCTGAGAAGGATATAAAACTTTAATAACTGATTTCTTCCCTCTTTAACATTATTTAAATTCCATCCACTTTCTCTTCCTCACACCTCCTCCCTGCTCCCTGGTTCCCCACCCAAAAAGATAAAGTCTCCTATTTTTTATGCAAGCATTTGGAGGTGATTTATGTCACAGCAGCTGCTCACAAGCTCAAGCTGACATATAGACCACAATATGACATAAATCCTAAATGGCAAACATATAACTGCTGTATTTAGCTTGTATTGAGCTGTTGATTTCACATGAATGCTATAAAAAAGGATCACTCCTTTTGGAAGATATGAATTTTTATAGTATTCTTTTTTTTTTTTTTTTTTTCCCCACCTTCAGTCCAGATTTGAGAATCTGTTGAAATCTTTATTATTGTTCACTTGGTTTTGCTTTTTCTGTGGTTTAGTTTCTTATTTTCAGGGACATTTCTTTCTGTCACTATAATGTTGTCAGTTTGTTTGCAAAGCTAACAGTCCAACAGACATCCCTTCCCACCATCTCCTCTGATATTAAATCAAATGGCCCAGAACTGTTCAGTCATTGTGGTAAAGGAATAATAAAATTTCTACTGTACAAGGTATTCAGAAAATGGCAAGACATCAGTGGGTCCTTAAACATGTACTTTGTATTCTGGGAAAAAAAAAAAAAGGTGACATCTCTGATGGCACAAGGAAAAATTTAATGAAACAAGTAATGAAAGTACACAGTCAACAAAAAAATGAGAGACTAATTCTTTGTGATATTTAAGTGCAAGTCATGAATTTTTCTATATTGAGAGTATGAAGGTACTGAGAAGCAAGTGTAAAAAATCAGGTCAATCACCCATCTGACCCCTTCCTTCAGGTTTGTACTGAAGGGAAACCTTCATTCTAAAACCAGCACCAGGTATTTTTAATCTTTATTTTACAGCTTCATAGCTGCCAGTGCTACCAGTAAGGAGAACCAAATGCTGTTGAGATTTTTTTTTGTTTGTTTAGCCAGGGAAAATCTATTTCAAATCCATCCTCCTGTTACAAAATTTTTCTGTAAGTATATCTGAAATATATAAATATCCCAGTTACTAGGGAGGCTCTAAATTTTAGCATGCTGGATAAAACATAATGAAATGGCTAAAATCAATAAACAGCATGAGATGGTCATTGCTATTCCAAACTTGTTTCTTCAAATTGACAGTTGTTAAGCCTTTTTGAACTAAATTGAGACACAGAGTGGATGACATACCATGACTAGGGCTTAGCAGATGACAGGGGTTTTCTTTTTAGGCTCCTGTGAATTTTGCTGTGATTTGTAAGCAAAACTTGAATGAAGATGTAGTATTGCATCAAAAAAGATACTCTCTAAAGGCAGTAAAAGGAAAAAGTTAGTTTTTTTTTTTAGTGACTAGTCATTTTAAAATATGATTTTAATGTTTTTAGCTAAATACTGGGGGAAAATATTTTTCATAAATCAAAAGATTAGTGGGCATTGGTAGATGTTAATATCCCTGTTTCTGCAATCCAGGCTTTAAAAAAGAGTCCCTAGTATTGTTTGTAAATCTATAGTACTAATAATTTTTTCTGAAAATGTAAAATTTTTAGCTTTGCATCATTTCTGCATTATTAATGGCCTCTAAAAATTTTGTTTGCTTAGAGAAAAAGGCCTAAATTACCCCAAAGTAGTGTATAATTTTCTTGGGTGAAAATGTCTGCTTTCAGGAAGGGGCATGATAAACCCTCTAGGGTGGTGCTGTGTTTCTGTGTGTGTGTCTGTGCATTCCCAGAGGGGGCACAGGTGGAACGATGTGCAAGGGATGCTGAGAGGGGCTGGCTCATGCAAGTCCATTTGGCCCACGGCTCTGCTGCTCTCTCTCTAGCCTGCAGGTAGGAATAGCATGGCTCTGTGAGAGCTCTGTATCCTGCAGTTTAGGCAGTGGGTTGGAAGGATCAAGTGAAGCACCTGGAGGCCTCCAGGCTTCCTTTGTATACAGCTTGATTACTGACTTCATGCCAATGAAATTAATTTCACCTGTGGATTGTAGTGCATCTTATCTAAATGGATGTTTTAGACTGCTAATCTATCTATTTAAACCTTCAGTAACATTGTTACCTACAGAAATCCCTGAAAAACCTATCTTACACACTGCAAGAAAGTGAATTCTTTGTTCTTTTTTTGACTCCTCTTTGAAGATAGTAGTGAAAGTGAATGACAATAAGACATACGAAGATATTTTATATTTCCCTTCAGCTAAATTCACTTGGGGCTCAGAAATATGCAGCATTTAATCACCACTTACGATTTGCAAAACACTGTGAGTATGCTTACAGTAAGTGAGTGAAAGAATTTTGTTTGTGGCATTGAGGCCAGAGAAAAATACTCTCCATGAGGCTGGTACATAAACACTAAGGCCATCATTTCACTGAATCAAGAGCCTCTTAATAGCCTGTGTAGTCAGGCAAAGGCTGCACTTAGAACTTGGTATAGATCCACAAGCTCTTGGTGTTCCCCAGTTCTTTGTGCACCAGTGTCAAGGCCAACAGGTGAGCTTCCTGTCTTGAGAGCTGGCTTTCCCACAGAGCTGGCAATTTTAAGGTAAATTGCCTAAAGATAACACCAAGGAAAGATGAGCTAGTATAAATGCAACTAGGCAGTTAGATTCAGGCAATAGTCATTGCCTGGACAATTGATAGTTTTCAGCTTTTCTCAGCATTACTGACATAGCAGACCTCAGAAACTGTATTAAGCCATAGGCTGTCATGGCTGCAAAGAAATTTTCATAGAGCATGAAAGAAAAATTGCTAAGTGTTTCAATATTGTTTAGTTTTATTTTAACTTTGTCTTCACACTAGTTTATAGGAGTTAATCCTTATCCTCATTTCTAATAGACAAAGATTAATTGGTCCTCTTTATCAGAACATTTGGTGATTAGGAATGTTCTTCTCTGACATGTATCTTCCATCACGGAGTGTAGCCGCTCAATAGAAAGATGTGCTCCAAACCAGAGCATCCATTTTTCAATATAGCAATGTACAGCAACAGGTTACTGCTTTTGTAAAGCTATTACTTTTACTGTCAAAATGTCTGCTGCTAGAAGCTGTCTCATTAGACAGGATAGATTGGAACAGCATAAGAAAATTTGACCAGGCAAGAAATTAAGTTTTATTATATACCTGTATATACCTAAACACACAGAAGTAAACATGTGTGCACACACACACAAGACAGTGTGACTGAAATAATAATAACATCAGTGGTAGAGTACACAGGTGAATATTACATCTGTAAAACAGAAGTAATTGTTATGTGAATACAGACATTTTGATAAAGTAAATATAAGGACACTCCTATCAGAGACATTTGAGTAAACCATGAAGCAAAAATATCCAGGACTGGAGTGGGTTCACCTTGGCTGGGTGCCAAGTGCCCACCAAGCTGCTCTATCACCTGTACTTCTCAGTTGGACAGGGGTGGGAAAATAAGACTGAAAAATCATAGGTTGAGATAACACAGTTTACTAAATGAAAAATGGATAGCTGTGCATGAAAAAGAAAAGAAAAAAAATTAAATTGTTTTCTAGTTTCCATCAGCAAGTGATGTTCAGCCACTTCCCAGGAAGCAGGTCTACAGCATGCACAGCAGTTGCTCTGGAAGGCAAACATAATTAATGAATTCCTTCTTCCTCTTTATTTTTTACAGCTTAAACTAGGTACTTAAACCAGCTTTATACTCAACACAGAGATGTATATATTTCATTGACTACTATTCCCTGTCAGTTCATAGATATTATTTTCCCATTCCATGGACTTTCTCCACCCCTCCAGATAATCAAAACCAGACATGGTTTAGGCTCCATTCCATCAAGACAGGTGATCAGGACAGGAGAAGCAGCACAGCACTAGCCTGACCTGGATCATCATCATACTCTCCTTGCTCCTCAAAAAATTCACCCTGCCTTGGTTCATGTCATTATTGCTACTTTTACTTCCTGCAACATACAATAGATTATTTTCCCCCAGAGTTAAATCTCCTTTGGATGCACACCAGGTCTTCCCATCCTTCTGTATTACCCACCTGGTAAACCCAGATTTTGAGCAAAGACAATCTCATGTCTGTGTTTGCCTTTTCCTGTCGGGGGAGAAATCCACACTGTCTTTCCCAGCCACTTCCCTATGTGTAGTACAGGGACCTTATCTCCTCCCATGGAGGAAGCCTGTTTTGGGTGGAGCAGGATGGTTTGCAGTTCCTCTGGTTTTAAGCAACCAAGGGGCTTCTGCTAAATTTGCATCCCATTGCTTCAATGCCCCATTTTGCCTAATGCTCTCAGCCTAGTTTTTAAGAGCCCATTATATCTCTCAGCCTTTCCAGAGACTTGTGGGTGATAGGGGGTGTGATGTGTTCATTCAATGCCACTTCTTTGTCCAAAAGGTTTTTTTGGAGATATTTTGGAGGGGGAAATATAGAAAAATAGAAACAGATTTCCTAAGAAAATTAAAAATTAAAATTATGGCTTTAAAAAAATTGTAGTTGTGGCATTTCAATATGAAGTCCCGAAGAAGGCTCTGGGATGTAAAAAAAACCTAAAAAATGTGAGAAGTAATTGATTTCCCTGTGAAAGCTACTTTAATCGTGTAATTTCCTTAGCTACAGAGGCATTAGAATTGTAATTCCTGAGGGTACACAGATGAAGGAGTGAAGTGAGCCAGCACTGAAGTTCTGGCTTGGGTTGTCACTCATAATTAAGTTTACAAGTGCCTGGTTTGATTGAATATGGAGCAATGGTTCAATCTGCTTTAAGTGTTTATCCAACAAAAGAGATTTCTCTATACAAGATCTTTAAGAGCTAAGAAATATCAAGTTTGGCTGGTGTCTTCAATCATTTTTCTGACCTCTGATGTCATTGTATGTAAATATAGACAGCTTACATAAGTATAAAGTTGCAAGATAAATTAATAGGCCTCCACTGTATTCTGAATTTTCCCACTTAGAGCAATATTTGTGTATAGCTATATTTTGTATATGAAAGCGGATTCATAAATCTGTCTGTACAAACATGTACTTTCCCCCTCCCATTCATTTCCCTTATGTTCCTGTTAGTATTCACATCTAACTTGTTCTTGCAAGAAGCATGGGAGACACAGTCTGCAAATTCTGCCACTTCCATAATCACATTTAAATAGCTCTTAAAAACAGTAACTACAATAAAACACTCAGTTTCCCTCAATGGACAAGAGCTATCTAGGTCACATTTTTGGAACACTATTTCTATCCAGTATTGTGGGAAATAGAAACGTGGGCCAGTACTAAAATGGCAACTGCAACTTCACATCAAGGAAGGGCAGTCACCTGCAAAGCAAAAGCAAAATAGTGATAACATCACTATTCTTGAAAGAGGTGCTTAATAATGTTAATATTAGGGGATTATCTTTTGGATTTTACTTTTTGTGAAGAACTTGACCAGGATCTCAGTTAAACTCAAATATGAGGGTCTTTATACTTGTGGATGATTGCAATTTTACAGTAGGTTTTCTCTGATACAGGGGGATTGTGTAATATTTGATTTATTTGAGTTCAGACTGTCATTTTTCTTTTGGACTCTTACATCACAATTTCAGTTCCACACTATCAGAAACTGTGAGAATTTCTCAAGAGACAGAGCTCTTGATACTGTAAGGCTTTACAGACACTGGATTGTCCAATCATAAAGAGGGAAAATCTGTATTGGAAGGTGCTTAGGAAGAGAGTGGATATTAAAGCTTTGTCTACTCAGTTGCTGCAACCTGTGTTTGCTTGGCAGGAATTCACACATCTCCATGTACTGTTCTTACACTTTGCTGTTATACCTTTCATTCATTATGTAAAGTGAGCTTGCACTTCTCATTCTTTTTCTAGTTCTGTATCTACACATTCTGTATTGCAAACCAGTGTTACTCAGTTTCATCTGTGTTTCTTAGAGCAGTTGTCAGAGCAGCTGGGGACCACTGTATGATAAATTAACTTCCATGGAAATAAATATAGTAGCTGGGTGTTTAAAGGTGAGATTTATTCAATGGAAGAACATAAATACTTGCCAGCTGGTACTTTGACAGAGGTTAGCTTTTTGTAGTGCAAAAGATCTATGCAGTTTTTACATCTAACAGCAGTTATGATGGGGAGCTGTGCAATGTGATTGAAGGAAGCAGTAGGAGAGGGATTGCTCCACAAAGCAGGACTGGGGTCCCTCTGGGGAGCCCCGATGGGCTCAACAGGGCTTGGGCTGAGCAGTGCACTGGGGTCCCAGCCTGAGCCTGCCCTGGGCTCCTTGGCTTGTGAGTGAGGCTGTCCTGACAGGCTGTCTGGGGTCATGCAGTCGTCCAGGTACAGACCCGTGGACCAACAGATTGTTTCCAAAATAAAGAAAATTTCTCAGAAAATGAATACTTTTACTAACCACTAGATTTAACCACCATCGCATTCTACCAGTGAAAGCATTAAGGTATATAAGATAATAATAGCCTGAAGATACAAGTTCAAGTTCAAATATTTATTTGTGTATTATCTAATAGGTTTGATAGACAAAAACTAAACAGAAACTTTAGAGTATATTGGTTCCTAGAACTGTTTACTAGTGGGCAGTTTTATTCACTAAATACATCACCAGCTTTCATTGCAGCAGTTCTTTAAAATTTCTTTGACCTTCTTGTCTAATAACTTTTATAAAAAGCAATGCCATTGCAGTTTTCTTCCAACAAAATACAGTGTTTGATCAGCTTGGAAAATACTGACTGTAATATTTCAAAATGCATCAACCTTTCCAAAATGATTTTTTCCAGGCTGAAAATGCAAATGCTGATGACATGCTATTAGAAGGAAACTTTATGCCTCACATTTATAGCTAGCTACAGTAGGGTGTAACCATTTTAAGGATTAAGAACCCATACAAACACATTAAATTAAAATGTAAAGCGGATTTGTGGCTGTGCTTATGATGGCAATTATTTCTTCCTCTTATTTGCTAAATTCCAGACAACAAATACACCAGTCCACTTAATCTAATGCTCAATTAGCAAGGCAATACAAGCCTTGCCAGCGTCTCTGTAGGCAGGCATGAAGAAAAGGCAAGAAGGACATTCTGAGCTTCATACTTAGGCCTTGTCATTGAATTAGTGTTTTACAGGTTTTGGGCACTTTGCTGAAATAGGGCAAGTTCATGCAATCATGGAGCATGAAATCTGTGAAAACAGTTATCAGTCTCTTCAAGGGGAAGAAGTAATTTCCATATGAAATGACTGTTGTAAATTTAATGTTTCCAAATAGTTTAAGGACAAGATAAAGTAATTTTATATTAGACTTAATATTTAAAATGGGTCTTCTTGCAGATATTTGGTCTGCTGTTTTTTTCAGTCTTTATACCAGATATTGACCAGGGATGAGAAGGTATTTAGGTTGGTGCCACAGATAACCAAACGGAAAGCGTATCTTTACATTCTATAAATATGTAAAACCATCATGTGAAAAATCTAAATTTCCCAGGGGCAGTTTTTTTTATCATAAATTTGATCCACGACTGTTCCTATTTCTTTGACATTGTTTGCACTGCATTATGGATTCTCTTTCTCCCTGAAGGCATCAAAATTTGATTAATTTTGAATTTTTACAAAAATAGGTATTTATATTTGTCACTGTTCTTATCATGAATAAATATTGAGCTTTTTTTTTTCTTTTTATGGTGTTAAAATAGGATTGAGAGCTGGCAAAGATATTTTTGCAATTTTCCAGTCAGTAGTTTGTTGTGCTTTTGCATGTAGATTCCTCTTCCCTTATTTTATAGTGGCATATATGAAATACCCTTTCAGTGACATTTTTTTCACACAGGCTTTTGAAACTCTTTTTTTTTTTTTCTGTTCATGAGTGAAGGAATTCTCACTTTCAATTCAAGTTGAAACATCTTGCTTCTTCTTGGATGAATGCAAGTTTTGGCTACATCTGCTGCCTCCCATTATTCATTCCTATGTCTGTCTATTGCTTTTCTTACAGATCTGAGATTAGAAGGGAAAAGAGAAAAATGATGCAAAAAACTTCTGGTTAAGAGTGATACCTGCATAATTCATGGGGAAACATTCCTGCAATAAAATGCAGTGGTCAGACCTTTGATTTTCAGAAGATTCCCACTGTTCTCAGGGAGATTCTGCCCAAGAATTTGAACTGCGAATTGGAAGAATTTGTTATCATTATTCATTACATTCAAATAGATTGTCTAAATTCAGATAAATATCTGAAGTTTCAGCTGCTAATCTTAACTAAATAAGGTTTCAAATCTAGTGGGATTTAATCATTATTGCTAATTACCTTTTCTTAATTATCTCATAAAAAAGGGCATGATGGAGCTGTTTTGCCAACTTTTTGTTTCCTCAGGTTGCTGTGACCCTGCGCATCATATCTGGGCGATAAAAATACTCTGTTTGGTAGAGCTTTATTATGGTTTTTGAAATATTATGTTGTTGTCCAGTTGGAAGAACTAGTTCCTGAAATTAAAGCAACTTTTTAATAGTATCATATATATGTTCTTTGTGTATATATTGTTAAATAGATTTGTTTTATGAAAAGAGCAATCAAGTTATGGTGTAAAAATTCTCCTTCAGCTATCATACAGAGTATCACTGGTAATTATTTTTCATACAGTACAAAGGAGACAAGTTCTCCCTGTTTCCAGATGGCAAAGATAGAAAGTAATTGACATTATGTGCAAGCTACAGCACACATGAAAAAATAGTAAACAAGCCATATTTTATGAGACCATCATTAGAGTGATTTAAAGGTAAAGCAGCCTTTGAGAAACTAATGATTGGTAATTGTCAAGTGTTTTTACTGACTAACTACCTTCAAAGCATGTTTTAAAGACTTAGGAATATATTATATTATCTATAACCTCCAGAAAGATTAAATATTTTGACACATGAAAATAAAAAAGACAAAAGTTAATTATCTACAGCTTTCTGTTATATGGGGCAGAAATACATGTGCAGGTTCATATTTTGTTGGATTTTCGGAGATATTAGGAGGTTTGATCTGATGTATTCTGACCAGGAAACATGATGTTTGAATATCATAGTGTTTAGACCTGTAGAGAGTGTGGTGTACACATTTATGCAAGAAACCTGCTGTTGGTTTCTGGGTTACTGTTCTGAAAGATCTGTCTCCTGTTATTTATTGCAAAATTGTATTCCCTCTCCTCTTTGTCCAACTCCATAATACTTCAGTAACATGGATTATAGTTTAAAAACTTGAAAAAAAAAAAAAAAAAGACTCAGCAGCAGAGAGCTCACAAGGGGCAATAAGACTAACTCCATTAGTTTTTGTAGCCGCTGAGGATCTAGCCCAAGCTCTTTATCACCTTCATCAGGCTATAAATTACTTTGGACCCAAATGTTTATATGGTTGATGAGTGGTTTGCATAGAAGTAAAAGTATTCTGCTTGCAACTACAATTTCACCTCAAACATGGACATGTGAAGTCACAGGTAATCTTAAGAGGAATGTTTGCCCTACATCTTGCATGCTGATGTTGTTGATTTGGATGTTAAAAAGAGTAAAGCACAGCAACAATTCTATGTACCTTTTACAGTGATCACTCATTTTCCCAGCTATTATAATGTCTCTTTTAAGGAAGTTCCCACCTGCCCAGAGCACATAGCAGATGTGAAGGATGCAGTGTTACTCAAGACTCACAAGACAAGGTAAGAAGACTGTGAAAATATCATCCCAGTCTTGTAAAAATGTTGTAATTATTCTTATCCATAGAAAGTGAACCACCAGAATCAACAGTTTACTTTCTTACTTGACAGGCATAGGTCTTCCCAGAGAGAGGCAACTCTGGAACATTTGGAGAGCTTCAGAAAACCTTTAGGAATGAGGGAGGCTGTTCGTGAGAGAAAAAATTTCATTGAGATGCAAGAGAACCACAGGAGAAGAGAGAATTACCCACAATTTCTCAGACATTAGAGGAAAAAGAGCAGGAAGAAGAAAAGAGGTATAATTGCAGAGTGAGGCTTTCCTGTACAAGTGCACCAGTAGCTCAGGTGGAAAGCACATTCAATCAACACAACTTCTTGCCTTTCTATTTCTTTCTTCTTCCTCCCTCACAGCATCTGCCTCCAAGATGACTAATCCCAAATTACAGACTGCAGGGAGTGTGATTGACAAAAAACACTGCTCAGGCACTTGTGCCTCCTTAATTGGCTTTGAAAATGACAAGGCTGAGCTTTTAGATCCTGATTCTGGTAACCAAACATGGTTCCAAAATATCAGTTTCTCTAGGATCATTCGATATCCACCTAAAGACTGGGTAATGAATCAAAGAAATGAGTCAGGAAAGCAGGACCATGAACTGTTCTCTGAGGCCAAGTAGCCATGACATGAGATGTGTACATTGTGCCTAAACCTCTCCTGTGCTCCATTCATTTTTCCTGTCGTGATAGATCACGAATAATTAATTTTTAATTACTCTTTTATCAGTTCAAAGGTCATGAAATGATGTCGGAATGCCAACATATGTCATACCCACTGGTGTGAAATGTGTGATGCTTGCTGTAAATTCTCGTTGAGCTGAACAAATGCAGCAGACCATGCATCAGGGAAATCATATACTCTTGTGATATAGTCACCTTAACTTTGGCAACCAGGCCACTATTTAAACTCAAAAAGTGTTGGCTAACAAGGCCTTAAATCTTACAGTACACTTCAATAAGCTCTTATCTCCTGCAACAAACTCCTCAAAATTGCAGGCTCATGAGTTACAGCACACTTTGAGAAGCTCCCCACTCCCACCACAAACTTCAGTGTGGAGTACAGGGTAGAATATGATAGCAGTGCTTTGCCCAGTCAGAGCAAGGGAGGAGAGAAATAAAGGCTGAAAAGAGAGAAATATCATCAGTCCTTAGGTCCTGTGTTGGTCCTGCCATGTGGGCAGTCTGGAGGTGGGGCAGTAAAACAAAGAAAATTAAAGAGAAAGAGAAGAAAAAAAGGAGGGGTACACCGATCCACTTCCTTTTATAATTAACCTGGCGCAAGGCTCTTAGGTAAACTAGATTTTGTGTGATGGCGACAGATGGTGACTGCTCCACCTCTGCAGAACTTTCTCTTCTAGTCATAATTTTCCTGTTGCACCAGTAAGAATCTTTGAGACAAAATATACTTATGCCTGGGCCTCAACACAGAAAAGACATGTAACAGGAATCTACAAAACTAGGAGTGAAATAGAATAGATGGGGATTTCTTTGTCTCTGACAGTACAGAAAATAGGGACCATTGAATTATGTGAGAAGTACCCAGATTCAGAACAAGCAGAAATAAAAAATCAAACACTAGTTTCTGGGTTGTCAAATGTTCTTATTGGCTCATGAGGACACTGGGTATTGATCTGTTAAAGGGTTACCAAATATGCACATTCAGCACAGAATGTTCTCTGTACTGAACAAAGCCAAACACTGGAAGTGTGCTTTGCTGTGGATAGACAATTACATGTACATATCCTCTTTTGACAATTCCTTTATGCTCCTGATTACATCTGTGTCCTTGTTGATCTTCCCCCTAAAAACAGGCATCAGCCCTGGGAGCAGCAGAAAAAGGAGGAATATCCAAATGATTATGGCAAAGGATAAATTTAAAAAAAAAAAAAAAAAAAAAGGTGGAGCTGGAATGGGAGATGGGAGAGAAAGATTAAATGGTCATAGATTTAGAAAGACTGAAGGACATCAAGAAGATCCCAAGAGCTCACCCTCTTCTCTGAAGTTTCAGGGAATTAGACGTTGCTCCCTGGAATGGCTTCACTTGGACTTATCACAAGATGAGGGAAAGAAAGGATTCTAATAGTCTCTAGTATCTCCAGATTTCCCAGCTCCCGTCTTTTATTGGAATGGATGAGCTTTAATTAGGAAATGGTTAAAGAGAAGTTTCCATTGCTTGACACGTTCTCAGACAGAGCAGGAATAAATAAAAAGGTCAGAGGAGAAGTGGAAATTTAACCGTAATTTTTCAAATATTTAGAAACTTGTTCTATCTTACAATCCACTAACAGACTTCATAAACCATGAAGGCAGGCAAGGCAGGTTAGCAAACTTTTCTGAATAAAAAGTAGAAGATTCATCATCAATATCTACATTGTTTGTAGTGACAAACCAGTCTTTTTGAACAGAAAAAATTAGTTCTCCTATCAAAATACCTTTGCCATTTACTCTTCCAGTGTGCATTAGGACGGGTTTTATTCTTGCAAGGCAGCTTCCAGTTTAAGTCTTGCACTGAAAAATGATAGAAATGTATGTCCCTGTATTTTGCCCATGCAATTAGATAACTCCACTCCTGTGTGCCAAAACACAATGAGATTTTTGAATTTTAGAGTTTTGCAGTATGCGGCAACAGAATATTTTATAGTAAGTTTATTCATTTCTCACTGTACCAACAACAGCTGGTCTGCCTCTGCCAAAGTGGGCAGCAAGTGCCAGTGTGGCAATGGTGACATTCCAGTGAACAGACAGTGAATTCTCACAGCAGTGAGCTGGCCCCATAAGTCAGAGGAGCCTTACACAGTGGTGCAGTTTGCAATTCCTGTGTCATCTCCAAGTTAGTAGCTGTTGATCAGCTTCACACACTAAAATGTGGAGGAAAGAGATCTGAAAGAAAATTCCTTCTGAATCAGCAACTCTGCTTGTGCTGTTTCCTTGCTGTTCCTCTCTTTTCATTCTCTTGGTGCAGCTGCAGCTGGGAAAGAAAATGTAAATGTAACTGCTGCTGCTGCAAAAATTGCAGCCAAAAACTATTGATTAGTGCAGCAATTGCAAAGTTGCAGCTGTCCAGATAAATATATCTATCTATGCTCAAATCTAGGCTCTACAGCAACAACAGATGGTTTTCCTCTCATTAGGGCTTCCATATTTCAAACTATGATTTTTCAGAAGGAAATAGTTAGCTGTGACTGAGCAGCTACATGCCAAGAATTCCTGGACAAATAATAGAAGTGCTCAAAATCCTGAATGATAAAACTTCTATCTAGAAAAGACAAAGTGTCATGGAAAACCTAGACACATGGAAGCCTTATCTCAGAGGGTGGCTTAAGAATATTAGAAAGACTCGCTCTGGCCACCCAGTAACACATGTATCCTGGGCTGAAAGAGAGGAACGATTAGGGTTTTAGGATTTGTGCCCAGGTGCAAAACATGATGGCTTCTAGTTGGTTTTTAATAAATACAATATCATTCATTTAATTGAGCACAAAGCCTAGAAACAACACAAATGAGTTTGAGATATTATTCACAGTATTTTATGTTTAATATGATGAAATATCACTGTGGGGAGTAAAAACTTATTAGGTAGGATTTATCCCATGTGATGTTACCCATCTAAAAATTACCTGTCTAGTTACAGCTGGTCCCTTTCTGCTCAATATTCAAGGCAAAAAAATTTCCCTTAAGATAAAGATCCACTCTATACTAGAACAGGTGTCTGAAACAGGAAAAATGTCTCCATTTTTTTTTGGAGTGGATTGTACTTGGCAGTTCATAAAATCAAATAATTCTATTAAAAGTGTCTAGACAAATTTTTCTGGTTTTGACTGCTATGGTGTTCAGCTCAATGATCAAAGTACATAGATATGTGCCAAACCTGGCTTTCAATATCAGTTGGCTTTCTGGTAGCAAAGACAAGAATTATCACACTCATATCAAATGTTCACCCTGATTACTCTTTCAATAACACCTAGATCTCGGGAGCAGAATAGTAGAAGGAAAACATATTTGAAGATGGGATAGCAATTAACTGTGTATGGACAAATATTTTCCATTACTGACATGAAGTTGCAGCGCCTCAAAAGACTATCTTAGTGAAATAAGAGGTGACTGTACTTACATCATCTGTTTGACTAAGAAAATGGTTGAGCTATCTCACGCATATGGCAATAGGCAAGGAATCTATTTTTTTTTTTTCAAATTATCTGATTTTCTTTTATGTGTCTTAATGTGAGGCTACTTTTAAGTGGTTATGATAACATCAGATAAGATTTCTCCCTGTAGCAGTTTGCTTATCTTAGCCATATTACATTTTATTAGTCCTCCCTTTCCCTTTCCCTTTCCCTTTCCCTTTCCCTTCCCCTTCCCCTTCCCCTTTCCCTTTCCCTTTCCCTTTCCCTTTCCCTTTNCCCTTCCCCTTCCCCTTCCCCTTCTTCCCCTTTCCTTCCTTTTCTTCCTTGGCTGTAAGGAACATTGAAAATCCATCAGTAGTTTAGTTTCTTTTCAAGATAATTTCAGAACGTACCTTTCATATCTATCATGAAAAGACAAAACTGCACATCCAAATATTAGATAATTTACAATAACTCTCACTTTCTCAGGTTATAGTGATGAAATACTAGTTAGGCATGGTTATGAAAAATACTGCAAATTTAAAAAATGAAATCTTTCACATTGCTCTCTCTAGATGTCCTAATTATTGTTTAATTCTTTACATATTTATATGTAAAATTTTTTTCAATTTCTTAACTGAATGTTTGCCATGGGTTTGGGACAGTCTAGTTAATATTTAATCAAAAGTCAAAACACAAATTTCTACATCTGACAGGATAGCCAACACCTCTTTTTCTGTGCTGGAATTGACTTCCAGAAAAGCACTTTTTCTTTCCCCTATCTAAATGACTAGTATTGGCTGACAAGTTAAAATTTCAGTACAATTGTTTTTCAGGGTCTAATGTTAGCTTGAAATGGTTGCTCTTCAGCAGCTTGAACAGCTGTATTTTCTTTCAGTAGTATATTCCCACAAAAACAGAACAATAGTTTAAATTACACTAGCTACTTCACTGCTGAACGACTTTGCCAAGCAGCAGCCCTGCTTGTTCAAAAATATAGAAAAGATGTAGCCATTTCTTGTGTTTAAAATTTTCAGCTTCCTTAACCTAGAAAAAGCTCTAAGGTTTCCCTCAGGATGGCTTCCATGTGCAGGTATGCTTTTCCATTGCATAAATTTGGAAAGCCTTAGAATGTGTTACAAGGTCAATAAATTTGAATCTACTGTTTAAATTAAGATTTTTTTTTTAGCTTAATATGTAATTTGAAAGTAGTCCGTGTGTATTTGATAGTAGTCCATGTGTATTTGTTGTTATTCAAAAGTGTCAATATATCAGTGCTCTTTAGAATTTTTCAGCAAATAATTATTATTTCTTGTTGCATACCCTAATCTGAATCCAAAGGTCAATCAAAAATTTCCCCATGAACTTGAACAACATTGTGCTTTTTACCTATGTTTAGCAACCTCACTGGACCCCTTACTATTAGGACAAGCAATGGAATTGAGAAATCAAATACAACACATGGATTATACTGCATAAAACTACTCAAGGAAATCAGCCAATGAATTCTCCAAATGTGAATTTCTCCAAACAGTTTTCTTTTTGAAAGTTTTTATGGCTATTTTTTCAGAGAATGGATATTTAAATTAACTGCTTTGCACTACTTCCAAGTTTTCTGGATCATTATTAATTATGCTTCTAATATGTCTAACTTGTTGTGTAGGGAAAACCTCTCCAAGGTAGCACCTTAAATTATGCCAATTTTAATACACAGAAATTATATGAAAACGGTGCTCCAATAATTTCTTTTTCTCAAGTGCAAATTTAGAAGCCCTAATCCAAATGTTTTACACAGACCTGTGTTATCAAAATGTCATGTATCATCAAAAAACTCTCTTGTATTTTTGAAGTGGTCTAAGATGTAGTTTTTTGAACATCTTAGAATAAGAAAACAGCAAGTTGTGTAAGAATACTTGATTGAATCCAGATTGTAGTAATGGCATCACACAACGGCACCTATCTCTGCATAGTACATGTTTAATTTTCTCTAAACTGCAGTACAGTATGGAAGAAATGAAGATCCCAAACTGATCACACCTCACCCACCGAAGAACTAGGAGATCTATAAAAGAATGTACTTTTCTAAGGCACTAGGTCATAACAACATTATTATTTAAGAGATTTTTGTTACAAGTTTATAATTCAGTTTGGGTCTGGATATGACCTTGGATCTGAATTCAGCTCTTTAATATTCAGTTGCCATTATGTCCAAATCTGCCTCCTCTGGCTGGTCACATGGTTTACTTCCAATAGTGCCTTATGGTGTGAATCAGCATCTCAAATTACCAGTGAGGGAAAACCATGCTATAATGGTTCTCTTCTCCTATGGATCTTTCCCTGTTATTATTATTACTACTGGTATTTATTTAAGGCTACATCAGTTTACCATATGTGTCATACCAAGCAGCAGAGTGTAAACTGATTGGAAAGATTAGATTTCATTCATTGCAAGCAGGGATATTACTCTGCAGACACACTAGAAATTGTGTTTTCTAGCCAATTTTTTTTCCAAACCCATTTTAGGGAACATTAAAGCATATGGCAATTTGAGATATGTGTGTACCTTTCTTGCATTTAAAATAAAATTCTCCAGGGAGAAAAAACTAATGCAGCACCTCATTTTGAAAACTGTAGGGGCAAATCTCAGTGACACCTTCAAATAGAAATTACTTTTTCAAGTTCCCTTTAGTTATGGGTGCAACTATTAGCTTTGTCAGTATCCAGTACTGCCTTGTATCCAGTATGGCAGAAAGCTGAGTAAAACTGTAATACTTCTACTAAAATATAAAACTTCTAGAAAAACTGGTGAGATACAGATTACATGGGTGATCGGCAAGATGGGTAGGAAACTGGCTGACAGGTCATCTTCATAAATTATCTGGAGGATGGAATTGACAGCACTTTCACCATGTTTGGCGATGGCACCAAACTGGGTTGTGAGGTGGAAAGAACAGAAGGGAAAGCCATCTTAGACAGAAATCTGGACAGGCTGGAAGAGTGGGCTAGCAAGAAGGTTAACACACAGAAGGGAAAAGTCCTACATCTGACACAAAATAAGCAAATAGCTGAATTAACAAATAGCTAATTACAGAGGAGAAGCCTTGCTGCAAATGACCTGAGGGTCCTGGTGAGCAACAAGCTGAACGTGGGTCAGCAGTGTGCTGCTGCAGAAGCGAAGGTAAACATCCTGGGCTGCATCTACAGGGCATTACTAGCTGAGATAGAAATGCAATCATCCCACTCTGCTCAGTGCTTGTCAGGTTGCACCTGGGATACTGCGTCGAGTTATGGTCCCCATAGTTGAAGAATGATGTGGACAGAATTGAAAAGATCCAAAAGAGAGTCAAGGAGATGGTAAAAGAACCTACCCTGTGGAGAAAGGTTGAAGGAGTTTGGTCTTTAATCCCTGGGGAAGGCTCTGGGGGAACTCATGGCAATACACCAGTTCTTAAAGGGTAGCTACAAGGAGGATGGAGGAACTTTTCACAAGGAGACACATGGAGAAGACAAGGACCAAAGATACAAATTGAATGGGATGTAGGTTTCACCCTTGGTTTTTTGCCTAATTTGCCCTATAGCGGGACAACCATGATATAAGAAAAAGTAGAGTGTGAACAACCAATTACTGGAAGAGTATAGAGGTCCCCATCATTGGAGGTTTCAAGACACAATTGAACATTGCATCCTTTTCTCCACGGGTAATTACTTCCCAGTATTTGGAGGATTTGCACTTTTTTAAAGTCATCACTTTTTGACCTTTACTTCACGCCCTTTCCTATGGGTATAAAGGTATACTCAGAGGTACAATGTGCAAGGTCTGCTATATTATCCCTGTACATTTTGATAATGGGTGTTACCTAAATTCATGTTCTGAATTTATGCAGAAATACAAAATCATCCAAATATGTGTTAACATATTATTTTTCCATAACAAAGAGCAGAATCACAGATGTGTAACAGTCACACTAATAAGTCCCACATTTTTCACACAGTTTCCAGAAAGACAACTAAAAATGCAAAAAGGACCATGTACTGGAAAGTATCTTAGCATAGATAAAAACATCAAGTAGATCAAGCATATCCTGAACTTCTCAAAATTTTTTTAGAAAAACCCTACATATTAATAAATTAAAAAAAAATTATCAGACATGATAATAACCAGCACTGTTAAAATTTTTACTTTTATGTCCCACTTACAATAGAGCTTTGCTATTTTCATAAGAGTAACTGACAACACATTGTTTCTCTTAAAAAGAAACTTTTCCCAATATTTAATGTGAATAAAAGGAGTCTCAGAATTTTGTAACTATCCTCAGACAGTACTGGAAATACTCTAAGACACTTAACATATGGAAAAAGAAAATACTTTTTCTGATAATCTAAGTGGTTTTGAGAGTACATTCAGATACTGTGTTTTCTGTCCAATAGTGAAGACAAGAGTTACTCATTTGCTTGACTTAGAAATATGGATAGATGGTAAAACTTGTACTGTACTATGTGTAAATATTAACCAAAGGCCAGATCATGCAGCCAACATGAAATATTTTCTATTGGTACCCTAATTATTATTCATCTTCTGGTTTTGTTCTTTAAGGAAAAAACATCTGTGTACCTGGTTTTCCACAATTAATTACTATGGAAGTAGGTCTGTGAATATCTCAAGGTTTTTAGGAAATAATTTCAGGTTGAAAGGTCTTTAAAAAGAATTTTTTACTATGTTCATCACTTTTTTGAAGTAAAAAAAAAATGAAGTCCAATAACAATTTTTTTCTTTCTATTTTAAAATTTATTGTTGCTCTTTTACTCTACTTGCCATGAGGATCCCTCATTAAGGCTATTCACAGAGTACAGCGTTAGTCAGCTGGGCTAATGAAATCCTAATGAAGTAATTGTAAGTTATTTGTTTATACTGACTGTGACCAGGATCAGCAAAATTTGCACCTAAGTTATCTCACAAGACTCATTTAGGAAATCTGTGGCACAGTTAAGGGGAGACTGTGAAAGCTGCTAACCTCACAGAAATGTCCCTTGCGTGTAGCCCTGCCAGGGTATACAGCCAGAGGGGTCAAGCTATATCACTTTTTAGTAATTAACTTTTGAATAGAGCTTTGGAAGTACAAAGTGCTTCTCAAGTGCTATAATTATAATTTCCCTATATAGCAGCATAATTTAATTGCAAAGCATGAAGTAAGGAAGTAATATTGACCAAACATTTAGCACTTGGTTATAGAAATTATTGCTGGAGACTATAAAATAAATTGGATTTCAGGTGAAGCCTGCTGGTTTATTGTGTATTTTTCAAAGTTTGTCTGTCTCTAGATTGCAGACTGAGAAATCTATATATAACCTCCAGCAAAGAGACAAACCATGTTTTATGAAGCTCAGTGATTGTTACAAATGAACATGTTGCTCAGCAACCAGGTGAGTGGACTTGTGATGGTTAACTTTTGCTTTAAATTTTCTATATTACTTTCCAAGTGCTTCTGTTGGGATTTTTTCTTCACTTTGGTATGTTATCCATTCTTTTCCACCTGTTTTGTACATATTCTTCCATATTGCTCTATTTTTATGCATGGAAGAGGTGCAAGACATTTTTGTCTGAGAAAAATTATGTGGTCACTGAATTCTCACAATTGTGATGTTTCCTAATTTTCCCCATTGGAGGGGTGATTCTAAGTAAGGACACCCAAAGATATTGAAGGATACTCTTGGAGGTCAGTGTGTTAGGAGGATTCTCCAAAATTTCCTTGGGTAAACTGCCCATGATTGTCCAAATGAATCTGCCGGGGATGCTATTGAGATGATGGATCTTCAGGCAGCTGAGGCAGCCTACCACCTTTCCTGGCTTCTAAGAAGTCTGGAATACAGTATTTCTATATAAGGTATATTATTCCCTCCCATTTTCTTCACCATTGCTTTATATTGCCTGGTTTGCCTTAGTAATAATTTGGATCACTGCATGGCTGCATCTCCCAGAGGTTGTCACAGATTTTACATATCTTCATTTTCTTTTTTATGATCCACATACAAAAAAAATTTAAAAGTGCAATGAAGTGCTTCTTTTTAACAAGATGCTAATTAAATTCTGTAATATTTGGAGCTTCTGATGATCCTTGTGCTTTCTAAGACAGTTACTCTTTCAGAGGCATCATTTATTCTGACAATCTGTGATGTGTTCTTCTACAAGCTTTTCAAGCTGGAAGACTGGTTTAAGAAAAAATGCCATTGAGAACATTATTAAAATATATATATGTTGATAAAAGTGTAATGTTTTAAATATTTAAAGGAATATCTGAAACAAAAGAGTTAATAAAATACCGTTCTCTAGTGTAAACATTTAGATGAAGTCTGAATTAAACCTTTTCTACCATGAACTTTTCTTGTTCTGCTGTTCTTGTTCTATTCTGATATTGAACATCAACATTTCTTTTTCTAGTTAAGAAAAAGGGCTGCCATTTTGAAAAGAAAGTATACAGCTTGAGTGTATTGATTTGATTTGAATTGATTGAGAACAGCCCTGTGGAGAAGGACTTGGGCTGATGGTTGATGAAAACTCAACATGAATCATCAGTGTGTGCTCACAGCCCAGAAAGCCAACCCTGGGCTGCACCAAAAAGGAGCGTGGCCAGCAGGCCAAGGGAGGAGATTCTCCCCCTCTACTCTGCTCTGGTGTGACCCCACCTGCAGTGCTGTGTACAGGTCAAGTGTACCCAGAGTATGAAGGACATGGAACTGTTGCAGCAAGTCCAGAGAGGGGCAAGAAGTGGATAAAAGCACTGAAGCACCTCCCCTGTGAAGACAGTCTGAGAATAACAATAACAATTTTTTCTTTTATTTTTTAAATTTATTGTTGCTCTGTAGTGGTTTGAAAGGAAAACAAGTGAGAGGCTCCAAGTCAGAAATACAATTTAATATGAAGAAAAGAAAGAAAAGGTAAAATAAATGTAAAGAAATACAAAAGACCACTGACAGAGTCAGAATACAACCTGATCAAGGTGATGGAAGCAGTCCAGATGAGATGGTCTTCCTGAAGCAGTGATCCAGTAGAAAGGTCTGGTAGCTCGAGTCCTCTGGGAATCTAGTGGGTAAGCTCCCACATACTGTCCCAAATCCTGAGCTTATATCCAGGCTGGAATGCTTGGTTCTTCCCTCTGGGCGGAGCATCTCACAATGGGATAGTGAGTCATGCAGGGAGTTCGTGATGGCTCATTAAACAGAGATAACTCCAGAGGGTGTTATCTATGAGTCATGGGCAAGGCATCTGATGGGCCATTAGCAGAAGATTAGCCCTGAGGGTAGAGGTCCGGAAAGAGCACTGGTCCAACAATTGGATTCACAGTTCGTTAGGATGGTGATAGAATACTTTGTGCACACCCTACATTACAACCCAGGACACGCTCTTTTATTCTACTTGCCATGAGGATCCTTAAGGCTATTCACAGAGTACAGTGAAAAAGTTGTGAGTCAGTCTCAGTCTGGAGAAGAGAAGGTTGCATAGAGACCTCACGGCAACAGTCCAGTATATGAAGTGGGTGTACCAGAAAGCCAGAGAGGGCCTCTTCACCAGGAACTGTAGTGATAAGACAAGGGGAAATGGCTCTAGATTGAAAGAGAAAAGGTTTAAATTAGGTATCAGGAAGACATTCTTTACTGCAAAGATAGTGAGACACTGGAATTGATCAGGTTACCCAGAGTAGCTGTGGGTACCCCATCCCCAGCAGTGTTCAAGGCCAGGCTGGATGGAGCATTGAGCAACCTGGAACAGTGGAAGGTGTTCCTGACCGTGGCAGAGGATTTGGAGCTAGATAATCTTCAANGTGATAAGACAAGGGGAAATGGCTCTAGATTGAAAGAGAAAAGGTTTAAATTAGGTATCAGGAAGACATTCTTTACTGCAAAGATAGTGAGACACTGGAATTGATCAGGTTACCCAGAGTAGCTGTGGGTACCCCATCCCCAGCAGTGTTCAAGGCCAGGCTGGATGGAGCATTGAGCAACCTGGAACAGTGGAAGGTGTTCCTGACCGTGGCAGAGGATTTGGAGCTAGATAATCTTCAAGGTCTTTAAGGTCCCTTCCAAACAAAACCTTCTATGAATCTATTGCTTTCCTTGCTGCAGAAGTAACTGGTATTTGCTGACAATATCATGCACCCAGGTTAAATACTGACGTATACCAAACTATAGTTTGCTTCTGAAAACATTGCTGATCTACAAAGTGCAGATGTTCTACTGATTCCAGAGGTATGTTGTTAGATTCTGGAATCCCGAAGAATAAATCTATAGTATATGTAAATCTGTGTATGTAAAGCAGTGTTAGGAAATACAAGGGGTTAAGTTGCAGATGAACAGTAGGTTCCAGATTAAATTCAGTAACAGAATAGTCACTCCCAAACATCATCATCAACTTGCAAAATATTGTTTGATTGTTGCCAGGCTTCACATGTAAGTATATAAAAGAAATATATATATATATATGCATACACTTCTCTCTTACTCCATCTCTCTCTCTCTCTCCTCCTTCCTGCCCTCCCCTCAAAAAATGAATGGGAGGCTCCTGAAGAGACTCAGTCCTTTGATTTGAGGGATTGCCCTGTGGGGAACGCCAACAGGACTAAGCAGGTAACTTAAATGGTGATATGATCTTGATCAGTATGCTTCTTGTTTTATTTGTAGAAATCAGGGTGCTTATATATAAGAACTCTGGCTAGCAAAGGTTTCCCGTTCTTCACCCCATCATGACCCAAACCTCCCTTCCCCTTGTTTCAGATGTAAACAGAAGACTTTATTCTAAGGAAAGAAGTCACTCGATACTAATTGTTATTGTTATGCAAAGCATGCTAAAATCAATAACATTTTGGTGAATTCAAATAAACATCTAAATGATCATGCTGTGTCTTAAATATTTAAAAGAAAATGTCTCATGCTATGTTTCCAAAGAGTGCAACAGGGCTGGGGGTGGAATCCAGAAACCACTGCTGTCCCAGTTTAGATGTCCAAGTTTTTGAGGCTTATAATCTTTTATTAGGAATTCTAAAAAAATATGCTGAACACTCTTTGAGGAGGAGAAACACTGCAATTAAACAGCAGTCCACATAGGAGATTGCAATTTTCGAGGCTTCAAGGAGGCAAGAGAGGTGTTGGCAATATTCTCACTGCAATCATTGCATTTGATGTGGGAGAAGGTAGCAGTGGCAAAGTGAATAGTAAGTTAACAAAATAAGAGGAATACTAAGCTACTACATATCGCATTCCATAGCAATAAACACTGACATTCTTCAAGCTTCCCCTGCTGGGCCTTGCTGATGTGCACATGCACACCCACTGTAAATTCATAGATTTCATATGATTTTTATAAGATTATACCTTACTTTACACTTATATGCAGATTTCTACTCCTCTTTCATGGCTCATTGTAGCTGAACTTCAGGCTTAATAGTATATTTGCAGACATTTCTAAATGCCTATATGATTCCCTCTAAAAGCTAGGCTTTTCTCTTCAGAAAGAACATAACCTTTTCTATTTCCAGTTTTATTGTGACTATAAAGTTAATTTCATTTAATGAAATTTTACAGCTAGAGTTATTCACCATGACTACTGCCATGTGGCTTTACTTCCAGCATTTTACCCTTCCTTGCTCCTGTCTCTTTAATAGAGAGCTCCTGTTTTGCTAGGCTGCTAATATAGTCTAGTGATGAGAGAGTAAGAGACCTTTGGAAAGGTTTTGCCATCCACGTGCAGACTGCAGCTCCCAGAGTGCTTACTGCTTTTACAAGGGACAGTAATTTTTCTCACATTTGCTATGCCAATAATGAAGCCTTTATTAACACCCCACCTTCTTTATTGACTTCATAGAAGCAGATGCTCCATCTGCTTAAATATTTGAAAAGTTACTCATAAAGTAACATTTATAAACATGCTCATGAGTACATCTGGAAGGAATACTGTGGATGCAACAACGTCACACGTTACTATAATAAAGCAATAGGAATAGTCCTTACTTCTATATTGTTATTTTCCTTGGTGAAAGGTGGATTCATAAGAACAATATGGCTAAATTTGGGTGCCTAAGCAAGATGTGAGTATTTGTAGCTTCTGTCACAGCAGTGTGTTTTACAGCACATCCAAGCCCTGATTTAATCTGTGATACATTTAAAAGGTTTGCTCATAGTGTCCTTGATTATTTTGATATGTGGGCTAAGCTCTGATCCACTTGAGGAGTAATGCACTAAGAAGTTGCATATTCAAAGCAAAAAGACTTCTTTGTGTGTCTTTTTTATGGGGTAGAAGTGTCAGCTAGACACCTTTGAAAGAAGATTGCAAATAATCCTCTTTTAGACAAGTTTAATGGCTGGAGAAGTATTTCTAAACAGACCTTTATGATTTTGTATAAGGTATGAGACTTGCTAGTATATACAGATCCATTCTTGGATGTCTCACTTGTCCCATGGTTTCCTTTAAGCCTCTACAGATCTAAGAGATATTTGTCATGCTCTTAACCCTGGACATTTGAAATGATCTGCTGTGTTTAATCTGGCAGGCAGCTAAACACCACACAGTTGTTTGCTCACTCTCCTCCAGTGGGATAGGATAGGCAATCAGAAAAAGAGTTAAACTCATGGGTTAAGATAAATACAATTTAATAGGACAGAAAAAGAAGAGGAAATAGTGACAATGATAAAGAACATACAAAACAAGTGGTGCATAATAAAATTGCCTGCCATCCTCTGACTGATGCAAAGCCAGCCCCAAGCAGCAGACCACTACACCCTCTGGCCAACTCCTCACAGTTTCATTTTTCAGCCTGACACCATGTTATATCGAACATGTGAAACAACTCTGGCCAGTTGGGCTTAGCTATCTTGGCTGTGTCTTCTCCCAGCTTCTTGCAAGCCCCACCTTCCTCAGTGCCAGGGCAGTTTGAGAAGGCCTTGACTTAGTGTAAGCACTGCTTAGCAACAAGTAAAACATCAGTGTATTATCAACATTACTCTCATACTTAATCCAAACTACAGCAATGTACAGCTACTAGGAAGAAAACTATTCCTCACAAAACCAGGACATGGTCCTTGAGACCTCACAAAGCTTTCCTGTGTATGTCATACTGCAGTTAAAACACTTGACTTTTCATAGATTTTCAGTTGGAAAAGAACTTTAAGATCATTGAGCACAGCTGTTAACCAAGCACTGCCAAGTTCACTGCTAAACCATGTGCCTAAGCACCACATCTTCTCTATATCTCCAAGGATGGTGACTCAACCACTTCCCTGGGCAGCCTGTTTCAATTTGGACCTCCACTCCAAATTGGGCTGAATATCTCTCCAAGGACAGCTCGCAATCTATTTCATCACTGCTTTCTGGAAAACTACATGTATAACAAAAAGGCAAAAATAAGTAGTTAGATCTCCTCCTAGAGCACAGAAAAATTTAGGAAGTAAAAGTGATAAAGACACAAGTGTTGCATTTTTTTTCTCAGAAAGTGAAAAAACAAACTGGAATTATTAGCCATTTTTTGTGATTTTCTCTCATCTCAAATCAGAACGTCTTGTTGAGCTGGATTTTTCACGCTAAGTCAGGCACAAGTCTGGCAGGTTAGTTTTGTTGCAGAAGCCTGTAGCAGAAAGAGGTCATGTATGCTGTATTCCTGATCCTGGCAAGACATCTGCATCTTCATGGACATTCTGGCTTTAACAATAGAAACCAATCTTTTGTTCAAGACTCACAAGATGTCTGAGGTTAGGAAGGGTCTCTGAGGGTTGTGTAATCCAACCCCCCATTCAAAGCAGTATCAGCTGGTTGCCGAGGGCCTTGTCCAGTCAGGTTTTGAATATCTCAGAGGATGCAGACTCCATAAACTCTCCAGACAGACAATTCCTGTGCTTTACACCTATTATGGCTAAAACTCCCTGTATTTCAGTTTGTGTCCACTGTCTCTTTTTTCTCTCAGTTGTCACCAGTGAGAACAACCTGACTGCATCTTCTTTACTGCCCTCTGCCAGATATTTTTAAATATGCCTTTGAGTCTTTTCTTCTCCAGGGTAAGCAGGCCCCTCACTTTTCCTACATCAGGTGCTCCCTTAACCATCTTTGTGGCTTTTTCTGGACCTCACCAGAATTTCCATGTTACTCTTGTGCTGGGGAACCCATGATGTAGCCCAGTACTCCAGGTGTGGCCCAGCAATATCACACAGAGAGGAAAGATCACCTCCCTTCACCTCATCTGTGGTCTTAAGAAGCCTTAATATTGATCTATAAAACTTATTTTTGATTTTGGATTTCAAAAATATCTATTTCAACCACACTCACTGTGATTTTCTTTCTTATTAGGAGGGAAGAATAATAGGGCAGATAGAAGTAAGAAAACCTGTACTGAATAGACCAAGGTTACATTTGTGCTATGAATACATTGCAAGTATTTATCTATGTTTTTACTTAGTAGCTGTAGAACCATAGAGATATGTATTCATTCCATCCCATACAATTCCTGAGGCTAAATATGTTGACTTTAGCAACATTTCTATGATTACCTCCAGGATTATTTTTTTTCCATTTTAACTGATAATTAGGAAACAAGAAGACTTTATTTAATTTTCTTATTCTGAGGTACTCAGTTTCTGACATTGCTTTTCATAATTTCATCAAAGAAAAATGATGAAATGATCCTATGTAAGTACACAGAGCTGCTCCTGGCCTAGTGTTGTCTGTTATTTTCCCATTGTTCAAAATAAGGCGTCTCAGGAGTGACTGTGGGATCTCTGGGATATACCTGCAATCAGAACTTCGTCTGGTGACTTGAGAAGCTTGGTCCTTACTTGTGAAAATTACATATTTTAATTCTATCAAGTTTTAGAAGCTAGAAACTGTGTATCCAGTTCAGCAAAGCATTTAAGCACATAATTAAGGATATCTCTTTGGTTCATAATTTGATTACATTTATCTATTAAAGTGCTAGATTGAATTAATCTGGGAATTCTAGAAATGGGCCCTGCCTCCACTTAAATACATAGTGTTTTCTGTTACTAGCAGTAGCCTAAGGAAGAACAAGAAGAAAGGTCTTCCTCTCTATTTTGCTCAGATGCACAAAATACCCATGCAAGAGTGATTTCTGTCCATGTATGATACATATATTTATCTTTCAAAAGTGTGAATAAATTTGAAAATTGCCATTTGAGAACAATAAAAAATAAAGCATCATATTAAATTAGGTCTAGCAAAAGAAAGTGTAGTAATCAATATGACCTTATGGCAGGATAATTTGATTTAATAAATTTGATATCTATTTTGATCAGATTACAGGATTGATAAAAGATAATGGAATCGCTATTATTTATTCAGGCTTCTATCATACTACTATCATACTACTGTTCATGCTAAATATTGCCAAATCATTGTAGCATATGTCATGACATGAAACAATTTTGAAAATTACTTTTTCAAAGTTGAAAACCTCAGAAGTCTGGAAAACCACATTTACAAGACCCTCAGTCCTTGTGCAATAATGGGACAAGGTCAAATATCAGGTACAACAAGTAATGTCCAGGATTTGCCGTTTTAAACATGGACTTCTTGCCCTGACAGCAGCCTGAGGGTGGGAAATAGAGTTTTATGCCCACTTTTACTTCTGCATCCATCTGGTGCAGAGCTGTAGAAGAAAGAAGTCACTGCAGAGTGAACACTTGACATAGACCTACAAGGGTGGTTGGAAGTGAAATGGGGCTGTGAGGCAAAACAGGGTACATCATCATGCGTATATCAGATTGAACACTTAAATTTGGCAAATCTGTGTTTGTTCTCATGTCTGCTCTCTCATCTCTCAGTATGTTCTAAGAAATAGTCCGTAACAGGCAAATGGTAACACCAGATGACCAAGGAGCACATAGGGAGAAATCAGGGATATGTTTTCACTTTCACTTGGACAGAAAGTATTTTTTCTGTAAAAGTTACAGAAAAGAAACTTTCTTTTTTTAATGCTCCCTTCTAACCAGCCTTTGAAAGAGCATATGCTGAAGCGTGGCTAAACCAGGCTAGCACTGGAGACATGCCAGAAATCTTGTCATTTCCCCATAAATCTTGCCCCTCTGGATCACGTCTTCTTGATTTGAAAGTAAGCCGATTCCTTTACCCCTCTTCCACTTTTCTTTCCTGGGGAATCTTGGCTGGTAATGTGGATGCTCGTGCCCTCTAACATATAAGCATGATGTTTGGTGTGCCCAGGTGACAAAATTGCTGCTGTGCATCTGCAATTTTGGCAGGGAAGACATGGTCAGTCCTCTGGTCATCTCTGCAAGCATCCGTCTCGCTGCCTGCCTGCACCTGAGTCAGTCTGTGCCTTGGCCATGAGTCCAGCACACCTTGACTATTCATGCACAGTTGTCACTTCCCTGAGCTATCCAGAAATCCTGACAAGTGGTAAAGTTATTTTTCTGTACACATTCTATTTCCAGATGGTAGCAACAACACATTTGGCACAAAATTACTGTACCTTGATCTCAGGGGACCGGAACAAATCTTTGAGCTTAGTACTTTGGGGACTAGGCGGAAATCTACTCCTACTGGCTAAAATTTTCTCATTTTTTCCTTTAAAATGAGATTGTCCTTCAATGCCCGGTGAATTTCACTGCTGTACTTCACAGTTTGGTGGCTTTGAAATGGGAAATATTGGGAAGACAGAGGTTGTGTTGCCAAAGCAGTCAGCTAAAAATATTTGCACAGCTGAAAGACAGGTATAATTCTAAAACAAAATGGATTTTCAGCACTATGAATATGGAATTTGAATATGGACCTGTTTAGGATGTCTTAATGTGATTTGAGTTGGATAAAATTACTTGAATATGGATGATATTCAGAGGACTGAAATCTGATTTTCTGACCATTTCTTTTATATAGTATATAGAACATATTTTGAGTTTATCTGGTTTGGGTATTATCTAGAATTAGATAATACCTGACCTACTCTTACAAGACTTTCTGGAAGCTTTTTATCACTATGTGTTGAAACAGAAAAAATAACAATCAGGCACATTGCTGTTAATTTCTTTACAGTTGGTTTAATTGTAATCAAATAAGAGAACGTACAGCAATCTCTAGTTGATGCATCATTAAGATGTTCAAGAGACTTATTGTGTGAAAAAATTAAGCAAACTTTGATTTTTAACTCATCATCAGTCAAAACCTCTCCATCTCCCCAATGCACACATTGACATGAACATGTGTCTTTGTGAGGCCATATGGCATGATTCATCCTTTTCATATGCAAGAAGATATATTTCTGTTAGCATTTGTCGCTGTTATAATCCAAACCCTTGAAAATGGTCAGATGTGGGCAGTGAGTTCGATCTCCTCAACATCTGACCAATTCCTTCTGCCATTCCCATTTCTTTAATATATTCTGTAATTTGCAGCATTTGAAAAAGATACCGAAGTCAATAAGAAGAAAGCATGAAATACTTGGCATAATTTCAGCAGGTTATCAAACAGCATCATCAGTCACACAATAATTCAATCAGACACTTAGGACTAAAGATTTTTTGTTTAATTACATGGGTTTTTTTTGCATGCATTGTACCCTAATCTCATGAAAATTGTTCCCTTGGCCAGGGATACCTAAATATTGAGGAACATTTTTCAGGGGACTGAATCGTGATTAAAAAAAAAAAAAAAAGTCTAATTAAATGCTATTGTAGATTATTAGTAGGTGTAATAATCCTCCTCTAAAACAGTGTCAAAGTCAGAACACAGAAAATAATTTAGCACTATTTTTTCTGAAACTGTACCCTCAGATTATTTCATCATACTATGTGCTAAAATGATGCTAGACTTAACGGGTAATGAAGCACAGATTCCAGATTTGCAAAATGAAGCTATACTTTAGCCCCAATATACTTGCAAAGGATAAAACTCTTCCTGTACAAATAAAATTATTACATTTCAAATCATTAAAGGTAAATTATTTTTATTCTCATTTGTATCTTTCTGTTGGCAACAAAATATATTTTCCCTCTTGTCATGTATAAAAACAAGTAGTTTGTAAAAGGACTGCATCACAATTTTTGTGAATTTTGTCAGTATTCTTGACCTCACATTATGAAAAGATGTTCAAGCTTGGAGAAAAATAAAAAACTTTCACCCTAGGACTTGTATTAAAGAAATCTGAGAGATTTCAGTAAGTGAAACTCTTTGAGGACCACTCTAATGCCTATGCTTTTCTTCTCTCAATTTAACAAAGAAACATGGCAGGGAACATTATATTTCTGTACTGGTATAGAGATCCCTCAAAGAAGTCAAGAGTCTGAATATCAAGTATGCTAATCTTATTGAATAAAATTACATCCTGCAATCGTTTGATGTGACTTCCTGTGAAGCAGTTTATCATAAATGTGAAATAAGCTGTTTCTTTAAATACAAAGAGAGATATATTTGACATATTTGAAACAGCAAAATCTGTATAGAATCTAAATACAAAACTCACTATGAAGTAACAGGTAGCAAGGACATAGTTATTCCTGTTCTAATTATATTCTGTGCTATTCAAAGAAGAAATTTAACATCAGCTGATTATGTCTGAACCAGACTAAAGAGAATTTGATTTGTCTTAGAAGTGTTCATATTTTCCATGGTCAAAATCAGTTTTTGAAGCTTATGTTTTAGTCACTGAAAGGAAGAAACTGGCAAAGGAGAATCTCAGCTTTTCTTGTGGAGGTGTGAGTCTATGATCTTTCTCCTTAAGAAAGCAGCCTGGGAAAAAGTAATGAGTTGTCTCAGATAGCACAGTGTGGCTGAAGTATTATTTTCCCAACTGCAGATTCCCTTTACAACTCCCTAAGTGTCTCTTTTGCAATGAAAGAAAAACATATTATCTCCAGATCTCTGAGTTAGGAGGAGACCCAACAGGTTATACTTCTGGAGGGCTGGGACACTCAGTTGTGCACAAGGATTGTGACAAAATTCCTGACCTGTGGCTGTCCCTCTTTCATAAACCCTCTTATAGCTTTGAGGAAAATCAGTTTGTCTAAGTGACCTTGAACTTTGTGTTAGTACAAGCTCTATTTCTGCACAGAAAGTAAGACAGGTATCTGAAGGAATTTTGTAGGTTACTGCTGCATATATTAATTTATGTAGTATTTAAACTCACATGAAATGGATCAAGAACTGTGGTCTGACCCTGAAGCCCAATGTTATGGCACAGCTCCATTTCTGAAGTTACAAGTGCTTGTCCTCTGAATTAAGGTCCTAATTTTACATAATCTGACATAGTTCCTAATCCATTTAATTCCAAAGGTTATTGGTCTACACTAACCTCCAAACAATGCCTGGGTTTTGCCTGGGCAAGTCCTGGTCAACACAGTTCAAAACTGTGCCTAGGATCACACTAACAGTTTGAGCAATCTTCAGACAGTGCTCAAACCTAATGAGTTAGCCCTGCTTAGTTTATCAGTAGAGAAAATCATGAAAGGAGTCAGTTGTAATGGAAGTTTTCTTTGATAATCTTTTGTCTAATCTGGAACTGATTCCTAAAGGTGAATTGTAGCAAAGGCTGGTTGAAAGCTGGACAAGCTGCAATATAATTATTCCAGAAAATCCTTTTATTCCTTTGTTATCAAACTGTCTCGAAGAGGAGCATGGTTTTCCCAAAGTGCTGGAAAGAAAATCTCTTCATTAGTCATCATTAGATTACTCATCCACATAAATTCTTGTCTATAGACTGGTTATCATTCATCAGTCAACAACTTAAGCTGTCCCCAGTAGTCTCATACTAATTGTCTCAGCTGGGGGCTTGGGAGAAAATTCTCCTCATCCTTAGCATGCCACAGAAAGTGAAGTAACCAGAGTTAAAATACAGTGGCACTGAACCTGCAGCAGAATTTTTTTTTTCCCTCAAAAAATGTATCTGCACTTCCAAATTTTTTATGCATAGCTACTGCTGTGATTCCTATAGACAGGACTCCACTGTGTCTGAAGGATTATAGCATAACTGAAGAATATCCAAGACTTGAAAGTCTCTCATTACAAGTGTGCTGTCCTACATATTTGATCGATAATCTGATAAAGCACAAATCCAGCCACATGCCCTTGTTGAAAATTCCTTTTTTTGGGGATGGTATAAAGATTATATAAAGCAGCACACCAAATTTCTGCAGTGGTACCCTCTGTTTCACCCAAAGGAATACCAGGGAATATAGCTACCGTTATTTGCCTTGGTTAAGCATGCACTTTCTGAATATATTATTCTGAAGCTACCTTTTGAACTTTTCTTCCAAGGATTCTTTGGAGAATGAGTCTTCAAAAAATCAGTTCTCTGTCTTTATCCCTGGTGTTTGCCCAGATCTGGACCACAAACCTATATGCATATAGAAATTCTTTGGAAAACTCCAGACAAGTATCCATTCAACAGTGTTTGATAATTGCAACCTCTTTAAAACCTGTACTCAATAAATCCCACTACAAATATCAGGTTATTTTTTTCATCCTCTGAACAGGTATCCCCCTAGGCCTTAAAAATACGGCAGAAATATTTTACATGATTCATGTGTCACACTGGATTTGTGTAGGATTAATTTGTAGGAGGTGAAATTGCAGACTTTCTTTGAGCTAGAGGTCATTTCACATGAAAACCTTTAGCACCAGGCCCAGATATGAGGGCTGCACGATTTTTTTTATTTAATGAATACACTAGATTCCAGTAGAGCTCAATGGAAAGAAAGATTTTGCACTGATTTCAAAAGTGATTGCAGCTCTGTGTGTTAGCTCACATAAATAACTGTGCTCTTCCTACAACATGGCACATCTCTGGCTAGTGCATCATCCTTTATCTGGGCACAGAATTCTGGCACCATCCTTTGGTAACATATGCAGTTCTAAGCTATGTCAAGCAGTTTTCTGGTGCTAATGAATCTTGGGCCAGAACCTTGTGGATGAAATTCCTTTCAGCCTCTCAGGTCCACAGATATTACTTCTACAGACATGGCTTCTTTCTTAGTCCAGCTTTAACTTGCAGTACTGGAAATTCCAGGAAGTAAAAAGAGACCTAATCTGGCAAGGGTCAAGTAATTCCAGATGCAGTGGGCAGTCTCAGGTTTATGAGAGAAAAAGCCCTGCTAATAAGCTTGTTTATTCTCTCCCTACTTAGGCCTCACAACCCAAATTTATAACTATTTCCAGCAACTGGAGGGACAGGTGGGCTTTACATATAGGACCAATGTATCTTCTCAGGCACTACAGAAGAAGCACAGCCAACCACAAACACGACATTCTAGCCAGATATTGGGATCAATATTAGTTTCTGAGCATTTTAGACCTATTTTAGGCCTTAATCCTGGCACCTTTTCTCATTTTTGAGGGTACATGTCTCAATAATCATCATAAACCTTTGACCTGATGCTTCGGCTTACTGAAATTCTACTTCCCCATACATCCCTTCAGAAATCCCACCACAGCTGTTTTGAGCTTCTTAATTGACCCAGTCTGGCAGCACAACAGGAGGAAAGACTTAGAAAAAGGTTTCTGAATTACAGTCACTGTTGGTTTTAAAAGCTCTGTGTGCCCATAAGTCTTTGAAATGATGCAGCCTTGACTTGTACCCTGTGGTAGGTCTCACCTCTTCTAACAGTCTAAAGCAGAGGCTGATTTTTCTGACAATGGAAATTTTTGCCTCATCCTTCCCCTTCAGAGATTTCTTTCACAACCCACTAGATAGTTCACAGAGAGCATCTGCTCTCTGACATGCACAAACAGACACCTTTTTGGAAGTTTCCAGTCTCTTTAGCTGGGTTTATGTAGAGCAAGTGAAATGAGTATAGCACAGGCATTGGTTATTGAGAGACATTCAAGAACAAGAGTCAGTCTTAGCTGTCTCATTAAAAACTTCCTGCACTCTTTCTCTTGAAAGTTATGTTGGAAAATAAAAAATCTGGTTGTGTTACAGCTGGTATACTTCTGCAATACAATGTATCATCAGGGAAATAGAACATAAAATGGAGAATAAAGCAAAAAAAAGCCTTAACTTTATATAGTTGTTTGCCAAATCTTGTATGGAACTTGTGCATTTATTTTCTTTCTTTGACCACAGATAATCCACTCTGTGTTGTTTAAAGGCATATACTGCCTGGTCTCAGCTGCTGTGCATTCTTTCTATTTCTACCATCTACAGAGCATTACAATAGCCAGCAAATTATAAGCAATAATTATCCTGTTAAGAGAGCTTTCAAGTATTTATGACTTTCCCATAAAGAAAAAAGAGATGCAGGCGAGACCTGTATATCTCTTTAAAGTGCTGTTACGGAAATGATAGGGAATCTAGAACAGCATTTCACAACTGGAGAAGTTAGAACTACTTGTAATATAGAAAAAAAAAAAAAAAAAANAAAAAAAAAAAAAGACAATGTTTTCTTTCTCTTGCTTTAAAGCAGATATTTGCCATACTTTTGGAAAAAAAATCCCTTCCATTAAATTCAAAGCAGTTATATGCTGTTTTTCTTCTAGGATGCATCAGGGAACCACCAAGCAGTCCCTCTGATTAGAATGGGACTATGAAAATGAGAGTAGGGACTTTATTTAGTGTCTTAAACATGCAGGTAGGGATATGTAGGAGCTCAAATGAGGAAAATGGTGATTTAGGTAACTACTGGCTAAGGAGCTGTTAGACCTCTTAATGGTCATGTGGTGTGTAAGAAAGGCATATAGAATGGAGCTGTTTACCTTAAAAGTCTTTTTAATATTCTGAAGACCTAAGGTATTTTTAAAAGTATTTGTTCAGACTGTGGAGCAATTATTTTTCTAGATTTTGTGTGGCTTGTGATGATCAGAAGCAGGGCAGAATAAACTCAGAAATTGCATCTCCATCGTCATGGTGCTCATAGTTTCTCTGGGAGTGTTCCTTTTAACAAAACCATGAATACAAGTACTAGAGAGGGAGAATAGTCTCCAGAGACTTTCCTTGCACAGAATAGTTAAAAATACACTAAATAACTTCTATAAACAATATAAGGGATATCAACAATCTAGATGGAGCTTATTTAAAATTGTGATCAGCCCATTGACCTACTTGAGGTTATATTTAAATGAGAAAAGCTGTAAAAAGCTGTCATGGGATACATGTTTGGAGCTCTTTTTCTTCACTACCGAAGATGAACAAAAATCTTGAGATATTAAAGTAAACGTATTTTGGATCACTTAAAGCAGTATTTCAGTTTCCAAATGTCTTTCTTAATTTTTAACCCCATTAATATTTTAAAAGAACAGGTTTTTAAATAGATGATTTTTTTGATAGCAACACAAAAAACTTTTGCAAAGAGATAAATTGCAATAGCTTATCTTTGCCTATAACATTTCAGTTCAAGTTGATTGTTGCTGTTAGGGACACAAAAAATTTACACTTACTCATGTTGAAAGGTGAGCAGAGAAAGTTTATTATGATTTGGGATTTAAATAGGATTTGGGATTTGATTAAGGATTGGGAGATGAGAGGAATACCTCTCTGACTCCAGTGGTCAAACCAGCAGTCCATTACAGACTGGAATGGAAACAAACTTCTTTGTTTATGTACATGTGTGACAGACTCCATTAGAAATATGTAAACAATCATCAGAAGGCGAAAGAATCAGGGCGACAGTTGGTCAGTAGATATTTTATTTTATTTGTTTATTTATTTTACAAAAAGAGGCTTCTGTCAAAATATCCCCAGAAATCTTTCCAACTGACCAACCCAATTACAATTAGTTGCAGTTTTATGCAACTTAAGCTGATACTGTACCTAGATGTGCATCCACTGGACCTGGAATCCCTGGTAAACCTGTCCCTGTAATGGGAGTCTTAATTTGTTCTACTTAGATTACTGCCTTGAACTAGATATAAAGTTGCAAATTTTGCATCTTCTAGGAAAAGATATTTTTATTTTTATTGTCTATTACCTGCATTAAGCATGCACTCTCACTTTTTCAGAGAAAGTGTGTAAATAACTTAATGTGTTTTCTTAATAACTACTGTGATTGCCAGGGTCTGATATGTCTTGCAAAAGTAAATATTCTCTAATGGTATAAGAAAAATTCCCATAGGCTGGTTTGCAAATTGATTTTAGTAAACTTAAAGTTAAAATGTTATCATTTTATTTTCAGATATTGCGCACTTACTGCCAATAAAAAAGATCTGAGTTTGTTGTATGTTATCCATGTTACTCCCTCAGTTTAGGCTGTGCTTTTTCACTTATTTCTCCAGTATCTGCTAACCAGTATTCCTGCTCTTTTCCTTTTCACCTGCATTTTGTGTTGTGTTCTGATGCCTGAAGTGGTACTTTGTTCTGCTTTTATAACTAATGCTTAATCAATTTATCTTCTGTACTTCACTTGTAATCAGTGTGACAGGCTGACTTGGCACCCTGATTTGTTTATAAACTTGCAATCTTTTAATTAGAATCACATAGCAAAATGGTTCAAAAACAATTTGCAGAGCCAAAATATGCAAACTGAGTGTGACCTCTATGGATATATTAACAAATAAGGATGATATTCAGTTATTTTTTGCATGAGACAAGTTTTTGTTATGGTTTGAGATCTGGACCAAACTCAGTCTTATCAGTTCTTGTGCACGATAAGCAAGAGGGATTCCTTGCTGCTTGGGGAAGTAGATAAAATTTATGGTTATATTACACAGGACTTAGTTTTTTGCACTTACTTTCCTTGATAAAGAAACTTTCACGTAATGTGACTCTAGGCCTCTGTGATCTGTGTTGTATTGGAGTACCAAATACTTTCATCCGAAGACTGAAATTAGCCAGCAGGCATGGTGTTTGAGGTGAAAGCAAGTGTTTTCCAAAAGCTAAATCTGGAAATCAGTTTGCACTTATGCAAATATTAATATGCTGATATTAATATAGTTACATGTTTGGATACATGTTCGAAATACAGCAAAACAGAGGTGAGAAAAACATGTAAGCATTAATTTGAGGATTCAATTAAGCTAGCAAAAACAGCAGATATACTAAAGTTTGAAGATAGACTTTATTATCTCAATCAAGATTTTTAGAGTCTGAACTTCACCTTTGTGTCTCTCTATTTGTCTTACAACATTATTTATGGCTATACAGAATTTTCAGCTCTAAAAATAGCTAGAAATGCTATTCCTCTGTTTTTTAAATCATGTGTTTAGGATCTTGGTTCTCATTCTTATGTTAAAATTACTAAACTCCATATCACACTGATTGATTACAGCTTCTGAGTCCAGTCTGAAGTGCCTCTGTACATGAAATCTTCCACTGCTACAGCGTACTCTGCTGTATTGTGCCTGTCAGGGTTGTTGGCAGCCCTCTTGTCATAATCTCTAAAACTAGATGAAGATGTCCTGGCCATAGCAGAGAAGTTGGACTAGATGACATTTATACATCCCTTTCAATCCAAATTGTTCTATGATTCTATGAAGTGGTCAAGCATTTTAACATTTCTTAAAATGGTGGCTTTTAAGAGATGGCCAAACTAGTTAATAGTTTTTGGTAATGAAACTTTGTTAATTCCCAACAGAAGATTACTTTTATAAAATGAAGATGAATAATATCAAGGGAATTTTTACTGTGTCCAGCAGATGAAAAAGACAAACAAGAAAAAAAACCCCAAAATCTGCTCCTCCCTCACTTATCATTTCTTCCTTCATCCAAACAAAGCATAACTCAATTTGATTAAAGGAATCCTTTATGCTACCCATATACCAGTGGGAACCCTCTGCTGTGACCTGGCCTGGGAGAGGAGGGGTGGAAGTACCAGTACCACATCCCCAGTACAGAAATGGCTGTCCTGGTACCCCAGCCTCTCCTTAAGGCGGCTGTATGTTGAGGAGAGGCATCTCAGTGTGGGGTAACAAAAATAATAGATCATTGGACAAAGCATTTGGAGCAGCTTCTAAGCTGTTGTCACTTATTTCAGGGTCTCAGGACACCACACAGGAAAAACTACAGGGAAAGAAAGGATGTGTTATGCCATCCATTCATCAAATCTTTTCCTTCTCTGTAGTGAAAACTCCACAGAAAAATTGAAATATCCAGTAAAGAAATATTAAATTGGTTTTTTCTACCTTGTTACCTTTAGAAACCCTCACGAAATAGAGTCTTGAACTTGAGGTACCCAGCTAAACTAATACAGAAAACCTTCTCTTGAACATGTTTAAGTCGATTTTGTTCCTTACATGTAAAGGTTGTTAGTGTTTAAAATTTTAATTCCTAATTAAATTTCCCTATTTTTATAGGCATTATTTCTACCATCAAAAGCTGCTGATTTTTAAAAGATATACACAAGATGTTCTCTGAATATGTATTTTTCTAATCTATATTTAACCAACTACTTTAAAAAGATCAATTTTATGTGTTACTTTCATTCTATAGTGTTTATATCTCTGACTTTCTTGGGCAGGTAATGACAAGAAAACCAAATTCGTAATTTCTTTAGGTAATACTATATCCACTTTACAGACAGGAAAATTGAGAAGTTAGAAAATGGCATGTTCAAGACTTAAGAAGAACAAAGAGAACACAGCGTACTTTATTTTCCATTGAATATCTCTTCCACAGTGTGAAACACTGGACTAGATTAAGATTGAAAGCAATTATAGCTTAATTTGATAAATGAGGAAGAAGATGATTATCAATTACCAGGGAAGAAGCCAAATTTTTTTCAGTTATCTTGGCATTCTGGGAAGGGAATGCAAAGCAGAAATAAAAAATTACTGTAAAGAAGACACACAGACAACATTGTAGCTCTCCTAAGTAAGGTTTTCAAAGAAGAAGTATGATTTGAAGTATTTCTTTCAATAATTATAATTTTTTTTCTTTTTTACATGACATCTACAAAACCAGATAATGAGAGCAGTATTTAACAAAAAACCCACAACAATATAGGAATAAGACATCCTCTCAAATGCTAACCTGTTTATAGGTAGCGGTTAACTAGGACATGATATCTGATAGAAGAAGTGTGTAGTGAAAATAATTAATAATCTAAAACCATTTTTTTTCCTATTAAGCATCTTCTGACTATTTTTTAAATGTATCTTGGCATTTTCCCAGTTATGCACTTACATACAGCTTTTTTAGACATCTAGCTCATAAAGGCATGTAAACAGTCAAGGAGTTTAGAAATTATTTCCAATATAAACAGTACTTTCCTCTGCAATGTTTAGTAAATATTGACTTTGCAGCAATGCTGTATAAACAAGTAGTGGTCTAAGTGAAAAAAAAAAAACAACCCTGGGCTTGGCACACATACATGACATTATTCTAATCTTATAACAAGTATTGTTGAAGATGCAAAAACCTTGGAATTTTAAAGTAGTCATATATACAGCACAATATATACTTGTGCACTGTAGAGAGTGCAGCTGTTGTTAATTTGTTACAAAACTGTCCAGTCTCTGATGAATACTGAGCTATTCTCCACCAGTCAGACTGCATGTTTACAATACTCAATACATCTGGCTGACTTTAATTGCATTAGCTTTGCTGCACCAGAGGTGGCATAACTTTCATGTGAGCTAATTAGATTTGCTCAATTTAAACAGACACATTAATGCAGCTCAGCAAGGCTCAATTAAATCTGTTTTCAAAGGAAAGGCACAGTTTGAAGCATCATGGGTAATGCTATGCAAATTGCCATATTGGCAGAGAAGTTGAGTGAGTTGTTTGCAATGCCTATTGGCACAATGCAAGTTTCTCCAGTTAGATTGTGAAGTCCAAAACAGCAAGACATGTGTTCTACATCCTCTTTCTTGAGGCTCTTCAAAATGGTGCATCTGCCTTTCCAAGCGAAGGAAGTGATTTGTGATTTTGTTTAGAAAACGGACATCTTAAGATTTCATCCCAACCATTGTGCCCACTGATTTGTGTTTTATATTCTTTCTCTTACTGAGGCAGCCGCAGAACCTAATAATAATACATCTTCATAATGGGATTTCAGAACAATTGTATGTTCCTGGTGTTTCAAACTTATTACACTTACCATCGCTCTTACCTTTTGCTAGTGCTCAAGTATAACTATCCATCAATTCATTTTTTTCAGTTATGTACTGTGACCCAAAGTGCATAGCCTTGCATGTTTACTTCTGAAGGTAAAGTTGCTAACAGAATGCAGCAAAGATGCCAGCAGCCTGTCACTAGGACCACTTTTCATTTTGGCATCCTAGACCCCATTTCTCCCACAAAATCAAGAAAAGAGAGGATCCTTCTCGGGAACTCTAGTGAGATAAGCCTGCACAAACTGATGCTATATTTTCTTCTTCTAAATAAGGCATACTTATAGCAAAATAAATAGTGTAAAATTGAGCATGTGCTTTGAAGTTAGGGGGTTTTTTGTACCTAGCCCAATGTCTCCAATCACCTGTATCTATCTCCTCTAGTCGCAGCTTCATTTATACCCACATGAATAACATACACTTTTCCCAAAGGGAAGATGAGCTAATTAATTAGGCCATTTGATGACCTTGTTTCCAACACAACATTGCTGGAAGATACTGCAATTAAGGGGATCACAGTAAAAGTAACCCTTTTATTTTAATGCTTCTGGTTGGATGCATAAAAGGCACACCATATGCTTGTTCAAGCATTCTCAATGGTATGTTATGGCCTGCTTTAATGGTTTGTCTTGTTCTGATGCAACTTTTATGGATAAATTGATTGGTAAAAGCAGTCTCCAAAAAAGGTTCTTCAGGATTTTCTAACAAACATGAAAACATTTGATCTCTAGGGTCCATGGTGTGGCTATTAATGCATAGTGTATGCAATTCCTCACTGTTTGGTGTGGGGATTTTTGAACTCCTACACTTTTTTTTTTTTTTAATTTTATTTTTTATTTTATTTTTTTTTTATGGCCCTATAGAAAAATTGCTTTTTCTGAAGGAAAAGATCGTGGATTTGTTAAGATTTTCTTGACTTTTGCAGGACTTTGAAGGGGATTTAAGAGGAGGGACAGTATCCTCTACTGGCCAGAGAGCTTATAATCAAACATTTGTGTAAATAAAAAAAGAGCTTAGTGTCTAAAATCAGAGCAACATTAGAGGTAGCAGACAATAATTGAATCCCATTTTCTCATATTTTTTGATACTTATACAGAGTTATGCCTTATTACTGGAGTAGTAATCACAGTAAATTTAAAATACTCTGACACCAAGAGGGTCTCAGAAGAGTGAAAATCAGCAGTATTATTAAACAATATATAGAAGTTACAGCCATGATGGTGGCGGACAAACCAATATGAAGCAGATTGCTCTATGATTAGCCAAATGCACAGCATAATTATATCCAACACGTCAATTATAGATAGGAAAGAAAATCCATTTGCCATGCACTTTAGCAGATTCTGTGTTCCAACAGCATATCATAATTGGCTTTAACTTTAGCTGAATTTTCTTTTCATATTCTCAGAACTCATATGTTTCATTCTCAAACAGTAGATTTTAAAATAGAGTATTTTTCAATAGTTTTTGGTCAGAATCTCTAGAACTCCTTCCCTCAACTTGATCCGTGATCAGAAAACTGACATCTGGCGCAGGTTCTGCTGTCCTCTGGCATCTCTCCAGTAATACATATTCAGGCTATTTTCAGAATTTTTGCTGTGTCTCCTCCATCTTGGGGCATTTGCCCCAAATGATGAAGTGAGTATTGGAAAAATGTAGAATAAATCCTCTATACAACACAGCCAATACCGAAAAAGCTGATAAACTCATCCTGCTCTTGCTGGTTTTTGTTGTTTTGTTTGTTTCTTTGTTTTTACTTTTAAATCTCTTCTATAAAATAATATAAGTTTACTTCAGTGACTATAATAATTTGTGTATTTGAATTAAGCAGTGAAAATTGCTTCAGCTTTCCTTTCCCAGCTTGGTGATTTATCTAGTGACTTCACCTTCTAAACTGCCACCAGAATATGAAAGTAGCATCATACTGGAACAAAAGGTTTGAAAGAGTCTTTTGGGATTGTAGAATCAGTGTTCAGATTTCAGATACAATGCCAACTGCTGATGTGTCAATGACTTGAAAACAAAATGCATTCTCTGAAAACCTAAACATTAGCTTGAGGTAATTATATAATTTAAATTTAATAAAGATGTGGAAGAGCAAGAAGCTTGTGAATTAGATGTGCTCATGTAATTTGTACTGAATCTCATTCCTGAATATTTTTATGTTCAATAGAAATTTAAATAATTTTAAAATTTTAGTAATAACAAAAATTTTAATTTACTGCTTGAATTTATTTTCTCTTTCTGTTTAAAATGTCATGTTTAGTGTGTAAAGAATAGTCCTTCACAAAACTTTGACAAACAACACATGAAACCTAACTTCAGAAGGAGAGTTTGCTTAAGTTTTTTACTATACTCAGCCTGAAATAGTTTCAGGGAAGATATTTGGGATAAAAGATAGCCTAATTGCATTTTATATTCTTAATTATAAACTTGAAAGCATTTAAACTACATACCTTTTGAATAAAAAAATGACCTTCAACTAAAGTATTCCCAGCTGGAAGCATTATAATTATAATGATTTTTATTAATATGACTTATAATGCATAAAAATAATGTTGCAGTTATAGAAAAGTCAATTAGGGCAATACCCTAGAGGACACAAGGATAAAATGTGATAATAATAATAATAACAACAACAATTTTCATCCAGAATTATTTAAATTAGATTATGAGGGTGACATGGTGTCTCCATGTTTAAAGGCTCAGACTACCTCTGTTTGATGCCAGTGGTTATTTATGTGATTGACTCTCCATGTTCCAAGAGATATTTTCCACTCTAAGTTTGGTTCATGCCCTCTCTCTTTTAAGGGGAAAAAGAGGATGAAAGCATTTGAGATGAAAAACTGTTCAAAACAGGCAAGCACTTTTGGGTCAAAGAAACTTTAGAATTTTTGCCTCTCTACCTTTGGATTTTTTTTAACATGTATCTAAAAGAGGATTATCTAAAAGTTTTGTGTTGCACCAGATTTCTTTTCTATGACTATGAAAGAAAATGTCCTCGGAACACTGTTAACCTAACCAAAGCTTCAACTTCAATATGCTAGTCTTTCACATTGTTTGGAGAGAAATTTCTGTGAAGAACCTCCATATGTTTTCTCTGTTCTTTTTCTGTTCTAGAAAATCTTCAGATATCTGCAGATTTTTCCTGGTGTCATAGAACTAGTATCTATTTCAATTGCTTAACAATATTTCTACATAGTATAGAAATGGGTCTTTTATATAATTATGTCATTTCTTGTTTGATCTTAAATCACAGCACTTTGGCCAGCTCTTCTGATATCAATTCCTCTTTTCATGTTATTATAAAGAAGGTCAAAATTTACTCTGGTATTTACACACGGAAAAGATGGGTAAAGAGAGGCTTTTCAGTATGACAGGCAAAGGTACAAATAGATCCAATGACTTGATTAAATCAGAAAAAAGTTCAAGCAGGAAGTACAACTGCACATTGAAACAGACTTCACAAGGGAGATAACAATGCAGTTTTCAAAATAAGATGAAGTATGTTTTAGGTTCTGGCACTAATACTGTTTCTGAGGATGCCTGCCACTTGTGGTCAGGCAAGATGATCACATCAATCACTTCTGATCTCCAAGTCTATTAATATGCAAACCTTCCAACTTGCCATGGTACAAGTGTGGTGCATCATCCTTAGAAGTGCCTCAGAGAGGAGCCTTTATGGCAAATAGGCAGCTCCTCACTCAATAAATGTGAAATGCAATTCTTTTCACATTCTATAGTCAATCCTACTTTTTTTTTTGCAATTCTTTATTCAAACACAAATTTAAAACCACTATATTTTGGGAGAACAATATATTTAAGTTGGATTTTATGAAAAAAATTCTTCAAAATGTAACAATTTTCGGAGCTGTATCTTTGTGAAGCCATTTAAAAATGTGTGTGTTTTGATGGCACTCTGTTACTGTTCTTGGTATATTATTTATAGCAGAAAACTCAAAATATTCAAATGCAAGCATAGCATCATATTTATGCTTATCATTTTTATACATTTATTATCTCCTTTTTAAAAAAATCCAGAGAAATGAATGAAATAATTTTGTTCCTCTGAAACCAAGGATTCTATTGGTATCTAATTGTTTTCTACTTTACAAGCCACATTGTTTTATTCTTTATCATATTGGATTTATTACAGTGTTTTAGAAAAACAAGCTGATATATTTAAAAAGTGCATGATTTTATTTTAAATTCTATTTTAACAATGTAGGAGATGAAATTTTACTGACCAGCTACTTATGAGTTCTTGGTCCTGATAATTTTTTGGAGTTCTATCCAGAACTAGAAAAATTAAGTATTTTCTTTTTTGTGTGTTTTATATTGTTGTTGCAGTCTGGACAGTCTAAAGTTTACGCCTAATGGGAAGGTATTTGGATTGGTGACCATGCAACATGAAATCAAAAGCAGCCAGACTGAACAGTAATAACAATAAAAATATTTATTTATTTACCTGCTTGTTTATTTATTTATGTATTTACTTATGACCTGGTTGCAGAATCCTGAACCTAAAAACCTGTCTGGTTTCATAGAAAATTTTCCTCTCTGAAAAAAATCAAAAGCATAAGGGAGAAGACCGTGGTCTTTTCCTAAGTAATTTTCTTGTTTTATCTGTATGTGTAGATGGTGTATCTGGCACCTTTGGAGAGGTGAGTTAAATATACTTTCTCATGTACTGTGCTTCCTTTTTCAAAGTATTTGTTGTGAGGTATTTTGCTTGCAGAAGCACATCTTGAGTTGGTGTGTATTTGCATTGGCCTTTTCTGGGTATAGTGCCACAAGCCTGCTCCTAAAATCTGTTGGGATCAATATGACATATGCTACATATCTCCTTAAGAAGTGTAGAAATTCTGTGAAAGCTAATTTAAGAAACCATGAATATGGGAAATTTTATCTACTACACTGGCTAAAAAATTGTATAAGTTTACATATAGATGTTACATTTTATAAAGTGAATGTGATTCAGGAACTCACATATGCTGCCATAGTGCATGTAATTATTGAATGCAGCTGATTTTGCTAACAGAAAGCAGTTAACTGGGTGCAGATGTGCTCCAACTGCATGTACATAAAAAAAATTCTGTTTGGAGGAGTGGAAGAATGTAAACCCAATTACCACAAACAGTTCAATTTCCAAAATTTCACAGAAAAATAGAATCCATCATGGTAGAGAGAAGCATTCCCTAAAGAATCATTGTTGTGATGATTCACATAACTTGCTTTTAGAGACAACAGTTGTGCAAATGCCAGATATAATGAATCTCGAACGTTAAATGTTCACTTGAGACTTCCTAAAGAGTATTTTAACACTTTAAGACAATTTGCTACATATAGATAAAGAAAGCCTCACAGACTCATTCTCTGACAAATGGACTACACCAATTATGTATTATGCTTTTGGAGACTTTTTTTTAATATTATTTATTATTTTGTTTAATTTTGTTTAATATTATTTATTTGATATAACATAGCAAATGTCTCTTGGCCTCTACACAACCTAACTATTTTAGAAAAGAGTATAATTTTTGAAGTAATATAGTTCCAGTAAATTGAATGCCATTAAATTATTGCAATAATGTATAGTATGAAAAATTACAAATTTTCAAACAGTTGCAAAAATGTAAGCGTCATCCGAGAAGTTTTACTGTTCATTTTACAAGCGAAATTACTACAAATATTTACATGAAAAAGAGCCACATTTTTAATGTCAGTTCATATAGACTTGATGCTAGAAGCTACTTATTGTGAGTAATTCCACAAAAATTAAAAGATCCACCATCAGAAGTAAGTTCATAAAGATACGGACCACCTGCAACAATGCCATTCCTTGAATATTTCAAAGTGAATATTTCAGTTTGCAAGATGTTAAGTAATTTCTCACTTATGCTGTGACCTTACAGCACAAGACACATGCCAGAGTTTCTGAATACTGCAGATCTTATACCACTCTAAATACCATCAATGAATTGGTTAGGACATAAGCCTAAAGAAGAACTCAGACAATTCCCTAAATACTCTGCAAATGAAGAGAGAGATATTTGATGTTACCTAGGCTGAGATGAACTGAACTCATCTTGCGTATGTTCCAGAATGGAGGCCTGTTTGCTTGAGGAAAAACTTTTTAACGCAAAGCTGCTGCAATTTTTTTCATATCTGTTTCATGAGAAATGCCTTAAATCAATGCCTCATCTGATTTTAGAACCACAAGCCCTCTGAATTAGATTTATATGTTTGTTACAAATTCAAACTAGGTTATTTCAAGTGGCAAATTTTTAAGCAAATTTTATTAGATATTAGATACCTTTGTGTGGAACAGAATCCAGCTGGAGAAACACAAGTTATTCCATTACTAATAACAGTATCAAACAGATAATTTGTGACATGTTGCAGTGATACCAGTCCATTGCATGTTACTATTTATAACTACAAAATATTTTCCAAAACAGTCAACGCGGATTATTCAAAACTTAATTTTTTGTTGCCTTTTATGCTAGTACCAGCAGGAAATGCCCAGAAGCTGGAGAGGGATCACAGGTTAGCAGGAGAGCACCTGAAGGGCAGCACAAAAGAATTCCACCCATTCCAGCCAGCGAGTTGGCTTCATTGGGGAGATCCAACTAAAATGGCTCTATGCAAACACACACATGTGGGGAATAAACAACAGGAGTTAGAGGTGTGCATATGCCTGCAGGGCCACACTCTTACTGGAACCATGGAGACATGGTGGGATGGCTCCTATGACTGGAGTACTAGGATGGGATGATCCAGGCTCTTTTTGAAGGACAGACAGAGGAGATGAGGGCTGCAGAACACAATGCAATACTTGCTGAACTTTCTTCTGAGTGAACAGGAGACAATCTCCTGGCACAACTTTTTCAAGTTCTGGATTTCTACTGGTGAAAAATTTCTGAGTCCACTGTGTGGACTTCAGTGAATCAGCCACATGTTATATTAGATCAATAAAGCTGAAATTCTGCTTGTGAGTGATCCTTGCTAGCATAATCCTCATAGACTAAATGCATACATGCAAGCAAAATTTACATTCCTTACCTGCCTGTCTGGGTTGTTCGACTGTACTTCCATGCCTCTGAAGTAGTCTTTGTCTACCATCAAGGAAAACCTAGTGTAACAGAAGTTCCTCAAAACTCTACAATAAACCACTTTGTTCACTGACTTATGGCTTTGCCAAGCTACCAGATATGCTCAGTACCTCAGCTAAACTCTGTTTATTTTCAAAAGCATATTTATTAGGTATTCTATTTGGTTAAATTATGAGCAGTTAAAAGGACCTTTTCATAACTATAGTAAGTAATTTTTAGTCTGGCAGTCAGCTTTCTGCAGTTTGCTTTGATAGTGAGCTTGTCCCTTTGTAGCCTGCACAGACAAGAAGACTGCACCTCCAGGAATAAATGAACATACTCCATCTAGGCCTGCAGAGATGGAATATGGCATTATTTGAAGCTTCCTTTTGCAGGAGTAGGAGGTCATAGAATTTGGCTAATGAGAGCCATCCCTTTGTATAGCAAGGATCAGAGACCAGCATTCCTGAGTCTCCAAGATCTCCTCTAACAAAGAGGTGTGGGACCATGGTGCAGCAGTGCCAATAGCTCATCACTACAGTGCTTCCATCCACTGACATTGTCAGTGACGGTAGGCATAATATATTTCACCATACCTGGCAAAACTTGGAGGCTGCAGGATCAATATTTTTCCAATTGGTAGTTGAAGCCATAATGCTCTTTAGCTGATGAGGACCCTCACTGAGAACAGACAGGATGCAATTCCTACCCCAGTGTGCAGAAGTGCTGTCTTGGTGCTGGCATTTGAGTGCTCTGCATTTAAGGCAGGACAAAATCAAGACCGAGATTTTAGTGGGGACTAGCATGAAAAATTACCAGCAGAACCCACTGATGTATTGCAGTACCCATATTTTAGTACATGAGCATAACGCTGTGTTGGGAGTCCATGGTCTAGCTCTGCCAGCCCAGCACCGCGCCAGAAGTGGGACACAACTCCCAAGTGAGCAATGGGAGCTGTGGCATAGAGCTCTGACTCTACAGCACGAAGATCTGATAGCGGCACAGGCAAGGAACAGGATGGAGGCTCTCCTGTTTGAATTCCAAGGGGTTTTAACCTCATGAAGAGACAGTAGCATAAAGTGCACAGAACATAGCATCCAACTGTCTATAAACAGAGGAGGTCCAAGGGGTGGGAACAAGGGCTCAACCAATGAGGAAAGAGAGCAGGAGGATCCTCAGGTGTGGCTTATAAAACAATAACCAATGAGAGGGCACGAGGGGAGGGTACAACCTGGATAAACAAATGGTGCATGGGTAATACAGAACCTTCTAGTACTAAAGGCAGGGACAAACAACAATTGACATCCAGGTAGGTGGGGTACTAGGCAAGGGGTTTGGTTCAAGGCAAGGTTAGCATGGAATATTCAGGAAAGGTGGGCAGAGTTAGGCTAAACTGACAGCTTAAGGGAGGGCACAGCTTTGGGGCAAACCATTAACTTAGGAGGAACAGGGGGATACAGAACATGCAACAATTCATTAAGGCGATGAACTCAAATATACCACCACATGAGCACAGGTTTTTTCTTTTTTTCCTTCCATTTTACCCAGACTTCATTCAGTTTGCAGTGCAGAATGAGCTGTTAATAAATCAGGTCATGCACTACAAGAGGTTTTCATGGAACCTCTGCGTCTTCTGCTGCAGAATTGGTGACCTGGGTGGTTTATCAGATGGTGTCACAGAGTTTTTTTCTCTGTTCTTTCATCGCACACTGTTTCCTAGCATTGTGATTTTTGAAAACTTTTACTTTAACTATGAACTGTAACTGTAGGTTAATAACTACCTCAGTTATTTCTGAAATCTATACTTTTCTGTCAGGTCTTAGTTTAAATTGATCAATTAAATTAATCATTGATGTCAAATGTGACTCTGTGTGCACAGACAGGAAAAAAAACATGTCTTAAAAAATTAGGCTAAAATGGTTTCTTGGTTATTATGATTTACTATTACTGCTTTTGTAAAATCAGATTGTACTTCTGCCTTTAAAAGAAATAAAGAGAAACTTCATTAATTGAAATTACTTCATTTCTGGTTACCCAAACGTGATGTTTGATGCTCAGAGGAGTTTAGTTCAAGGTTTGCAAATCAGGTCAATAAGAACTCTTCTTGTATATAAAGTGTAAAAATTTAGTCTTAAATTAAAGACCGCATTTTTGCCTCTATTTGCATTATTCTGGTTTCCAACTAATAAAATGAGAAGAATAGTACCGTCTTTAGTGTTTTTAGAGATATGTAATAAAGAAATATATATTACTTATAAAGGAAAATGAGCAAACAGGGTCAAATATGCACTTTCCCACAAATATCCAAAACATGTTCAAATATCCACTTAATAGAAAAACTGAATTCTCTGGGGACTGGGAAAAAAGTTAAAATTCCAAACAAACCATATTTTTCATTATTCTTGTAGGAAATAAAAGCATAAAGATAAACAAAAATGCTTTGTTTTACTTATAGCCAATGTTCTTCACAGAAAATCTGTAAAATACACTGGATCTTGGGATCTTAAGGATGACAGCCCATATTCAAATGTGTTTTCATATAAGAAACTATTCAGGCAGTGATAACCAGTGCTTCGAATCTGGGAACTAGATGGTGTAGGGTTTGGTCCTGAAACTCTGGAGTGCTCTGTTCCATAGCAGGAAGACTATATAAGAGAGAAGAGTCCAGGTTTAGGCTTTTAAAGTGGTTCAAAATGCATTCAAATTCATCAGGCTGCATGTTGTGTTTCAAACATTCACCTACTGTGTGACACAGTTCTGTGTTGGAACAGCTTCTTCCATGTAGATGGTAGGTTTTGAACTTTGTTTCTTCATCTCCACAATGCCTCATACTCTATCAGTATTGCCCAGATATGTATTTAAGGCACACACCCCAATCCAAATTGTATCCAAACTCCTGCAGTGCTGGGTTGAGATCATAGTTTTTAGAATCCTTGTTTACCAATATCTGAACCCTGCAAGGCTCAGGAACAAGCCTTATATCCTCACCTTTCCATCCTTCGAACAGGCTCGCCTAAGGCTCATAATATGCACAAAGGGATTTGTAATGAATTATCCTTGCTGCACTGCTTCTTATGAGTGAATGACATTTCCCACATTTTCCACATTTCATAGCACCCTGTTCTCAGCTTCACCTTTACTTGCCTGTCACTTTTCAAGTTGTGGAGTGACCAACAGATTCCCTCTTTACCAGTCAGTCAAACACCCCATTTTTCTGGGGAACACAGTCTGTACATATTTGATCTGAAAAAAATTAACATTTAAGAGAAAAAGAATTAAAAATTATTCAGTTTCTGCGAACTCCATTCAACAAAAGCTTATTGTTAACTTCAGGTGGAGCAGCCACCTCCCTTCTCTGACCGCATAACCAGCAGCCTTTGGGGTCCTTTAAGCTGTCCATGCTCAATCATTTGAAAAGCAACATCTGGCAGGTAGGATGTATTGATATGTGGGCAGCCCTTGCCAGATGTTTCTTGCTTACCAGGAGTGCCCAAAGTGAGTTTTCTTTAAGCCTGTATCCTCTGGGATCACCCTCAATCTCAACTGCAAAGGCATACAAATGAGTGAAGTTCGATACTTCAAAATGAAGCCCAGGTTTGAGCAATGTTGAGAATAGGCAGGAAACCCTCTCATTCCCATTTGGAGCAGGAAGCTGATGGAGGTCTTGAAAAAATATAGACCTCTGTTCAGTCCAGGTTTGACACCACGCCTTATCAACCATGTGTAGCTGGTGATTACAAAGCTGAGTAATCAGAGCAGTTTCCACTGAAAACCAGAGGAATGAAAGAAGGACAGTTTCATCCAAGCACACATACAGCAATCACAAATGTCACCAAGAATTGAGTGAGACAAAATCAATCACCACCTGTAGTCCTCTGTGTCTAGTGCCTTCCTCTCTGGAGTAGTTTCCTTTTGCAAAGAGCAATATAAAATTCATTAGGAGGCTTTTATTACAGACACCATACAACACTAAAGAAGATTTGCATTTCATGGCCATTATTACATTCTGGACAAGACTACATCTTGTAGCTATTTTCTAAGAAAACTCACTGAAGTGAGTCCCAGGAAGAATGCAGTACATAAAGGGGCATACAAGACTGGAGAAGGACTTCACAAGGACATGTAGTGACAGGACAAGGGGAAATGGACTTAAACAGAAGGAGATTTAGATTAGGTATTAGGAAAAACTCTTTTCTGTAAGGGTGGTGAGGCACTGGAACAGGTTGCTCAGAGAGGTTGTGGATTCCCCATCCCTGGAGATGTTCAGGACCAGGTTGAATGGGGGTCTGAGTAACCTGGGATAGTGGAAGATTCCCTGCCCCCACTGGCATGATAGGAACTATATGATCTTTAAGGTCCCTTCCCCGAATTGTTCTATGATTCTAGCAACCTATATATGTGGATTAAGAACTAAACATGTGAATTTTGTTTAGACTAAAGAATTTTTGAAAATTCGCAAAGGGCTGTGGGTAACTCTAAGGTCTTACCAAAAGCCTTAGAAGTTTAAGATCTTAAAAATCATAAGAATGGTCAAAGAAATTAATTCAAGACTGAGGCTGAGACAGAAGCAAGCAGTAGATGAGTGGATACTTTCAATAATGTATTTAAGAACTGTACATCACCACACAAACAGTACTATGAAACTGACTCAAAAGAGGAGGCAGGGTTCCTACAGAAAGCGATTGTGTATTATCAGGAAAGATGCTTGGGTTGTCATTCAGATACACAAAGACAGAGGGACTGAATTTAACTAAACCAACAGTTTCTAACTTCTGAGTGTTTGAATTTATAATCTACACAATATTTTCATGCAGCTCTTTTTTTTTTTTTTTTTTTTTTTCAGTATTATCTATAAACAGCCCAATTCTGCCAGATTTGGAAGAGTACCTAGCAGCAAAGAGGATTGAGGATTTGTATCATTGGGCTTCAGCAGATAAATTACTTTTCCAAAACATTGTGGAGTTGAATGCATTTACATAAAATTTTAGAAACAGATAAGCTGATATTTAAATTAAACCAGAGACTGGGAGGAAGTTAGTAATGGAAGAATTCTCCTTTTTCTTGTTTTGAAAACAGTTCAACAGTTTTTCAACAGTTTTAAAAAATAAAAAGTTTTGTATGCCCTTACATGAAAAATAAAGGTGAAAAGGGTTTAATTTTTAGCAAAGTGTTCTTCATATAAGCAGTATAATGTATATCCCAGTGATTATTTTATTATCTTTGCATTTAAAGTTGTAAGCAAAATGCTAATGGACAAAAATACATTTATAAGTTAATAAAGCGTAACACTTTTTTCAGTATTATTATTGTAGGAGAAGAGGAAATTGTAAGAAAATAAGGTGCCTGGGGCATGAAGTTCAAATATTGTATGAAACAGGAAACAAATTACCTGACTGGAGAAGATGGCAGCACAGAATAGTGTGAGCACAGATATCTGTGAGTTCTTTTCTATAAGCAATACTTTGGCTTGAATAAATGTCTTGTACTGTCAAATCTCACTACTGTGAGTATTTTATATGCTCCATTCCAGTCTATGCAACGTATTGAGGTTAATGGCCAATACAGTCACTATTCCTTATGCAGTAAATGATTTTGTTTTCATCTTTAGGTTCTCTGAGGAGTAACACAAGCATAAAGCATATATGAAATATAGTTCTATTAGAGGACTTAACTAAATTATGAAGTAGAAAAGCTGCCACATCTGTAGGATGATGCCTTCTATATTTTGAAATGTAACAAAACTGTAAGGCTGCACGTTTCTTTCTAAAAGGTTAAACCAAAAATCCACAGCTGCATACCTCAATAAAATACGAAAGTAATAAAAAAATATATATAAATATTTAATGCCGGAAAACAGGTGCTCCTAAAAGCTGAGCATTTCAGGAAAAACTCTTTAAAAATCTTCTTAAAATTGCTTCATTTTTCCCACAAATTTATATGAAGCAATATTATGACAACCATACAAGAAGATGACAACAGGACTTTTGAAGTAACCTTTACACTACTAGGTTATTATAGCCAGTGTTTCTATATTTGTATGCAAATGCCAGCTGAACTACTTTGCAATTCTGTAACTTCTTGTGGCCTAATTTCTAAACAGAAAATGGGTTGCATAACATAACAGCAAGAAATAGAATTTCTACATGCTTTCTTTTTTAATTATTTTTTGTGTCAAATAAGTCCTAGGCTCTTCAATTAATTACTAAAGATTTGAATGTTCCTGTGTAATCCTTTTTTTACATCATTCAGTAGTGAATGTAATTTACAGTTTTGTGTCTAGACCCTATTAAAAGAAAACAACAAAACCACCTTTATATTCAGGCACAATGAAATTTTACAGAGTGGTTATTGGCATTGCTTCTGTTTAGCCTACTGTTTTCAAAACAGCAAGTGGTAGCAATACAATAGTAAGCAGCACTAAACAAGTGCATCTATTGGACACAGGTGGGTGTCAGGAAAAGGTAGTCAGCAGATAGTCCTAGCTTTCCTATCTACAATAAATGCTGCATATAATATTTTCCATAACTGGAATCATTCATACAGTTATTTCTTTTTGTTTTTTCTTTTTGTTTTTTTTTTTTTTTTTTTTTTTTTTTTTTTTTTTTTTTTTTTTTTTTTTTTTTTTTTTTTTTTTTTTTTTTTTCATTATTGTTTTTTTTTTGTTTTGTTTTGCTTTGTGTGTGTCTACTGATGTGTATCCCATTCTAAGCAAAATAAACATTGTACTTCTGGCCACATACGGATCTACACTGTTTTTTGAACTGCACTTGTCTTGTCAGAGATACAAAAATTTGCACTTTTCAGCTTTCTGCATAATGCAGATAATATCTGGAAAGAATGAAAACAATGTACTGATCCATTTATCAAATCTCTATTATACTTCTATCAAGCCTCTGGAAAACACCCTTGTGCCAAAAGAAATAAATAGACAAAAATGACATCTGCAATAAAACCTACTACCCTAACAGTATCTTAAATCTGAGTCAAACTACACAAGTTTTGTGTATATTTTTTAGTCATAAGATAGTATGCATGAATTATTTATTCAGCACCAATTCCTGCAGCATTATCTAAGCTTTGGAAGTTGTTAACCTCCATAACTCTGCAGGGCACTTTCATGGGCGATGTTAAACATGGTTGGTGTTAAACATTCTTGCTAGCAGTCCAGAAGAAATATCCTTTAATGAGAGATCTTGGGGAGAAACAATCCTTCCCCTTGCAGCAGCAGCAGCAGCAGCAGGGTGCAATAAACCCTCAATATGTGGCACCTGGCATTCTGGTGCCTGTGGGAGTGACTCTGAGGCCCCTCAGCACAAGGGAGACCCCAAAGGCAACTGCCATCAAAGATACTTATGTCACTGTGGCAAAAGATTCACCAGCTGGTTGAGGACAAAATAAAAGGAAAAGAAAAAAAAAAAAAAATTTAGTATTGCATTCGTACCGCAAACTAAATAACTAAGTATTTTTTTGCATCAATATGAATTACATATTTAAAGGAGTATAAGAAAAAATAAATATGGATGTTTAGATTTTCTTAGTAATGACAGAATTAATATGACACATATCCTTTTAATTAAATGGGTCAAAACAGTCTCATGGCTGTACTTAGTAGTTCTAATTATCATCACAGCTCCAGCTAGAGTCCCTGAAAATTGTGTGGACTTTTCCATTATTTCTACATAGCAAACATTTTATTTTTCTATTAAACTGTCAATTTTCACTGTTCAGTAGGAGACTGCTTATCCTGGGGCTTAGTGAGACTATGCTGAATAAATGTGATAGCCATTTGAAATAGTGTGGTGGAATATATATAATAATTTTAAAAATTAATGGCAATATGATACACCTATCCTGTAAAAACTAACTAACTAACTAACTAACTAACTAACTAACTAAAAAGGCTGTCCTGGGTTCTTTCTTGTGCTGTTCAGTCACAAGCCCATCCTTATTCTTTACACAATCCCACCATATGCAGAAGGCTACCCAACAGTCTTCTGAGCAATTGTTTTAAGTGGATAGTAAGAGGAAAATATTATGTTTTCCCTCATCAATATTTTTTCAGTGTTGAGGAGTTACTCAGCTGGACCTTGTTAGATAAAAGAATATTGAATGTAATGCATAGAAACAGGAAAACTCTTGATCCTAAGATGATTTTAATTGATGCAGACCAGGAAGGTGAAGGATAGAGAAAACTTTCTGTTCTTTAATTTTGTCTGCAGTTTAACTGTGGGAATCTATATCTTAAAAAGCCTTGAAAGAAATTATGCTAAAGTGTTTACTTTATTCTTACTATAAAACACAACTAAGTAGTCCTAAAACATATTTATTTAACATAATCTTATTTTTACTACCACTCTGACTGGGAGCCAAAACAGAGTAGGTTTGCTTTCTTTTGCTCTTCACTAGATATTTACATACCTAGGCTATTTCAGAATTTTTTTTCACATTGGTTTGTAAGGGAAAACAGTTAGTTTGCCCTAATATTATTTATGGTACAGAAATGGGAGGAGAGATTGCAGAAAAATCTTTAAACTCTGTGGATGTGATTAATTTAATGCTTTTTTTTTGCACAAAATATTTTCGTATCTTCTCTGTAAATATTGGTTATTTATCACTTAGTAATTTAGGCATTATGAAGGTATGGAAGGAGAATGTTAACACTGTCCAACTACTGGTTTCCAATTTAATTTACTTTAATAACCTGCTCAGTTATTTGGCTAGTCTTCAGAGGACATAAATTAGTCTCACGCTCTCAGTTGCTTCCTGAAAGTGCCCATCTATGTGCTGACTACAAAGGGAGCCCTGGGAGATCAGCTGCCAACTCAGTTGCCTGAATCTAGATGATGCAGTTGAGCTCTTCTTGAAGTCAAAGGAAAGACTGATTAAAATTTGCCTGACAATATGTTTGTTTACAAATGCTAACTCATCCCACAGGTGATATAAAAATTATTGACATAGCTGCAATAGCCATATAATGTTTCCCAAAGGCAATCAGGAATTCTGGAGATTGCAGGTAAGCATGTAACAAAAAGACAGTAGATATGATTTTGTTTATTAGTATTCTGAATAAGAGTAAACAATAAAAGCTGTAGAAAAATAAGAACTGAAACAGCCTGAAGACCATCACCTGGACTTTCCTTTTGCCCCAGGTCAGATTGTGACAGATGCTATTCCTATCGTGGACTACTCTTGACAAGTTGCCTGAGCTGTCCTTATAAAGGTTCAAAGATTAAGACTCCACAATTTTCCCAGTCAAATGATTCCATTCCCTCATTATTCATGCTAGTTGAAAGCTTTTACTGCTTCTTAACCCGAATCCCTCATGGTGCAGTTAGTATCCACTACAACCTATCACACCTGCTATGATATGTACTGAACAATTATTTCTTTACTTTTACAATAGCCTTTTGCTTGCTTCACTTTAATGTGACAATTTTTCGCTAAAGGCAGAAGCAAAAAGGTTGGTAAATACCATCAGACATCTCAGTATCGTATGGCAACATCCTTCCAAACCATGGATTAACAGATGAGCATCTCTGCCCTTCTTTTTATGACTAAAAGGCTGGAATGAGTTTTCAGGATATATGGTGTTTCTTATAATTCTCCTCTGTCTCACATTTTGATATGTCTAATTTCTATTGCTATCTGTTCTATCCTTTTAGTAATCTGACTTAGTTTCCATTTTCTTTACACCTAAAATGCCAAGTATTGAGGATAGAGACTAGAGAAAAACCCTTTGTCTGTTGATGTTGTGTACTGGCCCAATATCAAAATGCTGTAAAAGGAGAACCTTACATCCCAGCCCTGTAAATGAACTTGATCCTGAAGGAGCTGGAACCCTCAGTACTACTTGGCTGGCATCCTCCATCTCCATAGCCCCAAAAATGAGGAAGAATGATAACCCTGCTGGGTTTAGCACAAATTATGACTGAAATCTCTATTCATATTTTTAAATTATGACAGAAACTGAGATGGAGATTTTGAGCTCTGTTTTAGAGGTGATTTTTGAAGACTGTTTCCTCTTGATAGAGATGCTATTGTTACCTTTTAAGATAAAGTTCTTTAAAGATAAGTCTTGAGGAAGAAACTGAAACTGCCAGGGTTTTGCTTCAAAAGACATTTCACATTTGGCAGAAGATTGTACCAGATTATTAGCAGAAGTTGTGTAAAGCCAGGATCTGATTTGGTCATTGTTAATTAGTTTATTAAAAACAGTTTCTAACTTGCAATGATGCTCAATCCTTGCAGGAAATTAAGGATGTCATGCTTTCAATACTGCATTGAACAATATTTTCAGTCACCCTGATTGCTCACAGAATAATCACCATCTTGGATTATGATGTCCTTGTAGCTGTAGCAAACTCACCACAGACAGGAACAGCAAAATAGTATGGGAAAGGAAAGACTTAGGCAGCAAGATTTCTTGTATTCCTTTCTTGTAAAAGAATAGGGAACATCATAAAGGTAAAAAAAAACAAACAAACAAACAAAAACAAAACCAAAACCTAACAAAAATCCCCAAAAGCTGGTATAAATAGCTACCTTTTCTCAAGCAAAAATTCTGCTGCAATCGTGGCTTGTCTCTAGTTTGTTTCCATGGAGGGTGATGTTTCCAGGCTCTCCACTGTGACAGGCCAGATCACTGAAAACATCAGCTGACTGCAGCCATCTCCTCAATCCACGGAAGGTGCAATCCAGGTTTACACAGACCCTCACAGAATATTTTTCACAGTCAGAATGCTCCTTAATCCTGGCAGCTGACAAGACCATATTTCTGAAGACAGCTCTTCTATGCAGATTTTGAATTATAAATATCACTGTTTTCAGTTTGTCAGCTTGAAGTCAGCCCTAGACATTAACAGGACTATCTAATGCTTGTTTTACATTTGGAGATACATGAATAGATACCTGAGTCTCAGAAAATCTTGAATGCAATATTTTAATACAAATGTTAAAGATGCAATCTTAATTGTAGCACCGCATTTAGACACCCAAATGGTAGCAAAGTACACATGAATCACAGGGACAAACACAGATGATGTCACAACAGAGGGGGAAGTGTGAGCTGAGAAACCTAGAGTAGGTGGCTCCCCAGAGGAGAAATAAGCAGCAGAAAGATTTACAGGGAACTGTCTTAATAGCACTTTATACATTGAAATGAAGCATGGATATTTATTTTCTAGGTATAAGGTTTTCCTTGCAATTTCATTTGAATTAAATATAATTTTATTCAGCCTTTCTAGGTTTGTTACATAGTGATATTAGTTGGCATCCCTCTGCCAGGATTTACCCGCACGCTTCATTATTTGAGAACTGACTATATTGAGTACTGACTCTAGCCTTGGGCATGAGCAGCTTTTGGGACTTACCAGGTTGAGATTTGTGGGAGTTCATGTGCTCTTCTTTACCAATTGTGCAGGAAAGATGAATTTAACTGTACACTTTGAAATACACAGGGCAATGTTGATGATCTGATCTGTGTGATAAGCCTTTCTTGTTACCTGCTAATTTATGAATTGTGAATCAAGACCTTCAGATAAATAGGATTTTAGTGTAAATAAATAAGAGATAGCTGTCATTGAGTGGTCTTGACTACTTATCTTGCTAAAAGCCATCAGTCCCATGTTGAATTCATTTCAAGCAATAAGCTATTTCCGTCTTGGCTTTTATCTTCCCATTGGGCCAGCTTTTATTATAAGTTCTTATTACAAGCTGGCAACGTGTCACATGTGAATGAAAACTGATGAGATCAGGATGAGAATAAGCTGGGTACCTCAATTAAAGTTTGATTTTAATAGCACACTTTAAGTAACTTTTGAAAAGCACCATCCTAGCCTTTATTAAAATTGGCAGAGTCTATCAAAAAAGGAGGTTATTCACCTCTTCATGTTCATCACCCGGGCACAATAAAGATATGCAGGATGGCAGAGATGAACAAATGTAACTGTGCATGTTCAGAGACCCTGAAGAAATTCAGGTTTCCATAAAATCAACTCAACCAGTTAAAAAGGTTTCCTGATCACACTTCTGAGCCTTTACTGAGTGAGCAGCTAAGGCTGCAGTTTGAGTACAAATAATGGACTAATCACCAGCTAAAGGATACAGCTTTCTTTTCACAAAATAGGATACACACAGGTTCTTTATTAATTTCTTTTCTACGGTTTCTCCAAACTTTACTGAATTCTCAGATTTAATTCTTTTAAAGACCTTATTTTAAGAACATATGAAAGTACAAAGTAAAGAATTTTTACAGTTAGGTTAACATCTAGGTTAATTTTTTTTTTTTGGAGCACAAATTTTTTTGGTCTGTGTAAGGTCAAGACTGAGCACTTACAGGCAGATTTTCAAAATTATGCAAGGGTTTTTTAATTTTTTTTTAAATTAAAGCCTGAATTTTTTGCTGCAGTCTCCTTTATATGAATATTTAAAATGTTATAATATTAATGCTTTTTATTTTTCCTTTCTGTTGTGATATTAAAGTCACAGTGACTGGATAGTGAACAGATTTTACAGTACTGGAAGACGTAAAAGTAGATAAATAAGAGACAATAAGAAGATTGTGTCTATTTCACTGCAAATCATATTTTTATTTATAAATAATTCATATGTCACTGAAAATAGATATAGTGCCCACATTTTCCTTGTAAACCTGTTATCAGTCTTTCTGTAACCAAAACCACATGCTTAATCTCTAGATATCTCTTATCTTTGGCACTTCTAGACCTTTTTCCAATATTCATGTAAAATAACAATATTACTGCTCATCTTAATAAAAGAAATTTGAATTATGAAATAAAAAATAAAACTAGAACTGAGCCTTTAAACTAAAGACTTCAGATGCTTCAAGTTCTCAAATGATCATGTAGTCAAAATGGTAGTGATACAAGACTTAAAATATTCAAAGTAAATGAATTAATCTCTTTTAAAAGCTTACTTGAAGCCTCAAATAAAGTGATGTTTCCTGATGTTTCATTTAGGAATGTCCTGTTGTCTACCCCACAGCTACTCAGTCACAGAGCTGTGTTTCTGATGATAAATCCAGCTGGAATTTTGTTGGTTTGGCTTTGGTTTATTCTAAATGGATTAAAATAAAATCTTTTTTGTTAATTTAGAAAATTATGTTCTCTGCTGGAAACATTCAAATAGGATTCCTAGCAGTTTGTTTTGAAGCAGGTTCTTCATGTGTAATATCTAATCTAATGGGTTTTTTTTGTTTGTTTTTTTTTAACAAAATAAGATTAAGGTTAAATGATTACAATTCAAATAGCAGCACACATTTTTCATGTCAACTATTTGTCATTTGATTGACAGACCTACCATAAAAATGTCAGATTTAATGATGACTTATTTTAACACCACAAATTTTCACAGTAATGTATTGTCTATATTTCCAAATAATTTAAATGTAAATGCATCAACGAATAAGACCATACACGTTCATTTTAAAAAGTGATGAGAAGTGTTTTATGGTGACTACTGAATCAGTAAAAGTATTAAAAGAGAAGAAATTTTATGAAATATTTACCTCTCTTCTATACATCAAAGATATATAAAATATGTTACATACATATGGGATTTTTCCCTGTACTCAGGCTAGCCTGAAACAATGTGCAAGGATTAATACAGTATGATAAGGAAGATAAATATCGCTGTCAACCAAGAGCTCTATTAAGAGTAGAGAAGGATAGAAATTTGAGTAAAACTGATAGCTAAACTACCAAAAATAATGAAGAAAAGTATGCATAGGAAAATTGATGTTATTTTCACATTTAAAGGTTTTTTTTCAATTATATCTCTTAATTCCATAAGAAATTATTTGATGACATTTTCTCATTGATGTGAAAATATATATGCTTTCTGGAATTGTGCTAATTTTTTCGAAGGTGTCACTTAGAACAAAAAAAAAGAGACTCAAAATAATCACTCTTTCTTGACATTAGGGGTATGAAATGTTTCAGTGTTAGTGTGGAAATTTTTCAGCACTGTGTTGTGCTTTGACGATGTTGAAAGGAAATGCTTTGTTACAAAACCAATCATAGCATGCATTTTTTTAAGCAATACAGATTCATGAAGTTTTGAAAGTGAAATAAAAATCGGATAGAAGAAGAAATAGAATTGAGCTTTATTTTATTTAGCTGTACGCTGTGTGCCTTCCCAAATACTCAGGTATTTTTTTGCTGTCTGCACCCTGTTCTGTGTTTTGAAGTTGAACGTTTTGTTGAATATTTGAGGAATCAAGCAAGGAGAATCTCTCAGCAGAGTGCACATTTCCAGAAACACAAACTCCCTGTAACAATGTTTTGTTGAAGTTCAGCCACAGCAAAGCACCACTTTGCTTTCACCCTGTTTAGCAACTCATCCAGAGGAGGAGTCTCCTTTGCTGAGCAATTGTCATTGAACAAAGAATCGTACCCAAACCTGCTCATACATACTTTCCCAGCACTGGCAATGTCCTGCTTGATCTTTACAGGCTTTTTCTCCACGTTCCTTAAACATGTCCAGAGTGGCTTAGTTTATTCATGCTGGTTTGACAGCTGGAAGAAAATACATTGTTTTTCTTTATTACACTGCGGATCAGCTTCAAATGAGCTCATAGGCATTCTTAGCATTAGTTGAGAGCTTAGTGAGATAATGGTTTTAAAATCTTCAACAAACCAGTATCCAGAAGATAATACACTTTATAAAACCACTGACTTCATCTTACCACTGTTTAAATCCCTCTAGCATTTAGAGAAATTGGTGTCATTTTTTTCCAATAAAATAACATTTGTAAGGTGTTAAAAGTTCATTTTAAAGTACTGTTGATGTAGTTCACAGGAATTTGCCTTAATAGCTTTTGTAATCCCTGGGTGAAAAAGCAGACCATTTGCTTTAGCAGATTATCTGTTTGGTTGGAGGTTTTTTCCAAATAGAAAGCTGTGGAAGGGATTTAGTTTACTGACAAAGCAAAAAAGTAAAGTAATTTCATTAACTATGTTAATTTGGATTTCCCTAGAAAAAAAATCCCAAACTATGGTTTATTACATTTTCAATTACAATTAATCTATTTTTGAAATTCTAATTAAACGCCTGAGTGACAAAAATATTGTGTGGTTTTGTGGTTTTTGTAAAGAGAGAAGTGTAATATACATTTTATGTTTTCCAAATTTGAAGTTACTTAGCAGATTCTATCGCAGAATTGCATTCCTGATACTGGGCTTGAAATACAGCATTTATGGCTTTCTTTTGAGAACATAATGTTTTTAACATAAAGTTCTGCTTTCAGGGTCCTTTCTGGGAGAGATGATAATGGGTGTGAAAAAGAGTCTGCGTAGACCTTTTAGCTTAATGTACTCACAGTCCATCAAAATCATGTAAACTTCCTACTATTCAGATTAGAGTTTGGCCTTTTGAACTTTTACAGGCTTTCTGCAAATTGCCAGCTGTAAGGGATCCTTCATGAGGAAATCTCTCATTCAGGAAACCAGGCTCAGGGATGTAGGATGTGCAAAATACTTGCTTAGAAGGAAAAGGCATTAGGAAATTGCCTCAGTACATATAAGTTCTGTGCTGGTATTATTAATAACATTGCTTTTGATTAAGTAAGATGCGATTTTTTCACCTCAATCTCTTGTTAAGGAAGATTTTTGGCCGAAACATTAGATTCACAGAAGATAATAACACACCATAATCAGAATGTAGGTAATTTCCACTCTAAGATATGGGGAATAGCAAAGAGAAAGGATTATTTACACTTACACGTCTTTTGTGTGTAAGTTTTGAAGAAAGATTTACATAAGAAAAGACCAAAACATAAAAAGTAGAGTAAGAGTGGAAGAAAAATAGGCCAAGCTAGAAGTTCAAGTGCTTTATCTCACAAGCACATAGCCTTAGGAGTTCTGTTATATACAGTAATATCAGCCATTGCATGAGACAAACAACTGATTCATAATTCTATAATAAAATAATTTTTAGTGTTGAGAATACAGAAAATGCAAAATAAGGACATTCATTAAAACACATCTTGCCAACTTATCTAGCAAATAAAAAGAAATATATAGTAATAATTGCATTTCTAGGGGAGTGTTAAAACAGTCAAGGCATCTTTTCAGATATGTATGTCAGTGAGCATGGCTTCTTCATATTGAGATTGATTCCAGAAAGTTAAAAGTTTCATTGACATGTTCAAATTGATACATTATGCATTACTCCTTCCCTCATCAGCCTGTTTCTGAGCCAAGACAGTCGCTTTGCATGTCTGAATCTCCATGTCCCATTTCTCTCTGATTTATTATAAGACAGTAAGTTCCTGAGCTTAGAGAAGTCAGTAGATACCTTCTTCATGCCTAGTACTCTGGGCTTGCAGTATCTAAGATCTTAGAAACTTAGGCTCTTCATGGTCCTCATGGCAAAACAGAGGGAAATGAATCTTCTTTTTCTTGATGCAACGGTGTTTGATAGGCTGCTTCTTTGCACATCCTTTGTGAATACACAGCAATGTCCTTGTGGATACAAAAAGAAAAGAAAATCTTATTCGAATATAATTTAAAGTATTTTTTTATCTATGTCAAATTGTGTCCTCCTGTGACAGGGCAAAAGCTACTTCAAAATCCATCACAGTCTGAAAATGTATACCCTGTAGCATTGAAAAGAATGTGCAAACGGCTTCTTTAAAAGCAAATGGATGGGCAGCTCTCCATCTTCCATTAAAGGAACACAGAAAGATATTTTTATAGATTTTGGTCAGTTGAGCAAGGCTGTGCATATTTTTCTGCCCCTGTACAAAGCAGCATCCAATGACTCCCATACTCCCTGGCCTCTTCCCCTCGCCTCTAGGGAAATCCCACCTGTGCTGCCAGAACAATCATGATCAGATTTTGGGGCTGTGATTTTCTTCATGGCTTATGAAGTGACTAGCCAATATCACTGCATCTCTGTCCAACTTTACTGTCAGCAACATCTGAGACACCTTGGAATGCGTTCTGTTAAGCGAAATGTATTCAGTAAGACCCATAATACTAACAATACTGTTTAGGCAGAGCAATTTTGGGGAAGGATTTTTGTTTGCGTGCAGCAAAAGTTCTAAATCTGAGACAGAGTGACAGGGCATATGTGTATTCTTGGAGTATGGCTTCTGTTAATCATGTGGGAAATGACACATTTTTCGAATGTTAGAGTTTACTTCCCAAGAGAATCATTGAAGCATTCGTGTATTCCCACAGGTTTTCGTGCTCGGAATGCAAACCAGTTTGCAAACCTTATTCATATTTTAATTGATCTCATGAATTCCAATTTGCAAAAGAGTGTATGTCAGGTCTGTATTTGGCAGAATAAAAGTTTTATTTCAGTCCTTTGAGGGTGGTCACAAAAATCAATGTTACAATTGCAGGCTATAAGATGTGTAAATTTAACTTTCAAAAAATTATATTTGCAACCTTTTTGCAGTGAATGAGCAAAACACCAGAAGAGAGTATAAGGCTACCTAGGTGTAAAAAGGAAGAGCCCCTATTAAAAAAAGGAAATGGTAGGTAAATTATTCAACTGACTGAGGATTGATTCCTTTAATGAGCATAAAGGTTGACTATGTGATAGTATCGTTGATCCTGGGGGTTTAGGATTTATCTGTAAACATTTAAATATAAATATATAAATGTTTTTCCCTTCTGAGTTGGTGCATTGATTTTATATTGGTTATTTCCATTATCCCCACGTTTTTTTCTATAAGAATCTATTTTTTCATTCAACGCCTTGCTTACTCAGAAGGAAGGAAATATTAAGAAAGTGAAATCAAATTGATAATTATTCACTGCAACTTGGGAATACAGGATCTGCCAAACTTTGTCTTTTTCCAATTTTGCAGGTTACTTTGGCAGTCCTTTTTTCTTTCTGTTGTACACAGGCACCATTTTATTTCAGTGCCCCTTGATGCAAACTGAGATACATATCTTAAGTGCATTTCCTTTAGTGCTTCATCGGCATTTGTTCTTGTGTCTCAGTGAAACAATATGACAGAAACAAATGACAAGCTTCCTGCTTGCTAAATACAAAATGGTCTGCACACAGCTAAGAGAACTCTTTCTTGTTTCATTTTTTGAAAGTGCTTTGCGGAAAATCAAATGCTAGTGAGAGACAGCACTTCTTTAACTATTTTCTGATTTAATGTACACCTGACAGACCTCCAGAGAAAAGGAAATCAATCTTCCTTTTTTTTTTTTTAATTTTTTAAACATATTTATGAATTTTTATCCTTTTTATACAACAAAAAGTGACAGATACATATAGAATTCACATAACGTGAAATAGATAACCCCGTATCATTGATATACAAAAGTAAGGAGCAGTGCCATAAAAAATAATCCTTAGAAGTATGAAACAAGGAAGTCTGTACTGTGAAAAAAAGTACAGTGTAGCAGTGATTAACATCATAATTGTATTCACTGCGTAGGTTGTGTTTTACCAAGTAAAAAAATTGAAATAGAGCAAGCTAATATTTCTAATTTACATATAAATACTTTCTATAAAACAAACAGTCATGCAATTAATACCTGAGGGAATACATCATCATATATACTCTACTCAGATAATACCAGAGTACTTATAATACAGAGGCTGCATATTTTTATTAACTGTTTTCAAAAGAATAGCAAACCCCTTATATTTCTTAATCATTTATCTCTTTGCTTCTTAAAATTCTTAGTTTCTTTTAAGTAATTTTGCATGGAATTTATTTAGGAATTAAATCAGTGAGATTTAAGAGCAACCAAATATGATTATTGTAGCTCAGTAAAGTGGCAAACACACAAGCTCAAAATAAATTTCATTCAAAGGTCATTAAAAATGTAGTGGTGACTACTTATCTTTTGAGTGAAAATACGAAACTTCCCTCGGAAGTTGTGTTCCTGATATGCATTTCTGATAGATTGCTTTTCATGTATAATTTTGAATTGTAACAGTGTGAAAACCTAGTTTGAAGAAGAGATGAAACTGTGAATTTGCAACCCACTATCTATTTTTACATTACTGAAAAATCATTCATATGTCCAGAAAATACTACGCAAGTCTAATGGAGAATTTCTAGATGCTAATTTGTTATTATGGAAAAAAAATTAAGCCTACTTATTATGTGCCATGTATCCTGACATAATCATAATGAACACTGTGAAGTAGACTGTGATGGAAAATGCTAAGTACATGTAACTAGAACATTAGGAAATTGTTTACTTTGGGAAAACAACTGTATTCTGGGCTAGGCTTTGTTTAATTTTTTGACAGAAAGCCTCAGGCAGCTGAGAGACTAAAACAAAATAGTAACTGTGATCACTATCTTCAACCAACCTTCTCCCCAGTGAGATGTTTCACAATAAGGAGAGACTGTGTTTATAACTGCTTGCCAGCATTTGGTAGTCATAACAAAGGCACATAATACCTTCTAGATTTTCTTGCTGCCAGAAGATTTTGTAAAATGTTCCCATTCCTCTCAGAGTGATGAAGAAGGAAAAGTGGCCATTCTCTTTCCTTCATGGTGTGAGATGTCGGGATGACTTGTGCTATTTTTGTCAGGTGCCTGTGCATGTGTGTACAAAGAGCAGTGCACTGATGTCAGCAGTAATCCCACAGACCAGAATCATAGAATATAGAAAGGTTTCGGTTGGACAGGATGCTAAAATCCTCTGCCATGGGCAGGGGCACCTTCCACTAGACCAGGTTGCTCAGAGCCTCATCCAACCTGGCCTTGAGCACTTCCAGAGCTGGGACATCCACCACTTCTCTGGGAAACATGTTCCTGTGCCTTACCACCCTCATAGTAAAAAGCATGTTCTAATCTAAACCTGCTCTTTTGCAGTTTGAAGCCATTTTGCTTTGTCCTGTCTCTACATGCCTTTGTAAATATTTTCTTTCCATTTCTCTGGTAGGCTCCCTTCAGATACTGGAAAGCTGTTAAAAAGTCTCCCTGGAGATTTCTCCTGGCTGAACAGCCCCAACTCTCATATAGAACACATCTCCTATTGTGGTCATTCCAGGAAAGTGTTAATACATAAATGCCAAGGCAAGACAGCAGAAAACCATTTTGCACATTTTACCATTTTATGTAAGAAAATGTTCATATGGTTTCTAAATCACTTTTTATATGATGGACAAATAAATTATATTACACTTGCATCTTGGTCTGCATGATCACAATCCCTCAGAATACTCCCATTCTTACTCTTGCTCGATTGGAATATAGGAGGGCTTTTCTGGATAATTAGGAGGAAAAAATAGCCTTTCAATCACAGAAATGTAGACTCATTCTCAGAATTTTGTAAATCCTGGTTGCATAACTATTCATTTAATAGTTGCATAGCAGTAATTTATACATAAATGTCTTAACATAAAGTCAGACTTTCTACAGAAAACATGTAACTGTTCTGGAGAAAATAAAATCTTGTCAATTTATTACAGTCACATCAAACCAGGATCCCTTATTCTCAAGATGTTTCATTCGTCCACTGAATTTTTTCTAACCTGAGCAGTGAAGTCTACCCAGATTTGACTTTTTGGACAATAAGCTGATGCAGAGAGAAACTAGGCCTGCATTTTTAACATAATTATAATTAAGCCCTGCATTTTTAACAGTTTTTCCCTTCATATCTTCACTCCCAAGCCATTCTTTTTCATCTGTTGATTTTCCATTCCATTGCTGTCTGGCTGCAATTTGAACATTATCTGAGATAAGAGTGAAAGGTTTTTCTTGTGATAGTTCCATGAAGCCAAACACTGACTCATTTCTTCTGTATATCAAAGTCTGCAATAGATCAAATAAAACCAGTCTGAGAAATATTTCACTCTCTCTTTTCTCCTCTCTTGGAGACATTGATGTATGTCTCTTGGGATAAAAAATATCCTGCTCTCCTATCCATGGTGCTGACACATTGGTCTTGTCACTGCACAGTGACTGATAATAATAATGGTTGAAATCACTTTCAGATATACACATGACCAAATACGGTCTAAACTGAAGTTGAAACATTGTTCATGCTATAATTGCTAGGGGAAAATGGTCTTCATGGTTTCTGTTGTTACTGTTTTGTTGGGGTTTTTTTAATGTCACTTTCTGAACTGTGCAATAAAACAGTAAGAAGGCTATGCTAGTGGCAATCATGTCAGCAAATTCATGTCTAATTCAGATTTATCTGCCATTCTTGAGATGCAGAGATTTATGTATCTATAGATAGTTGTATCTATGGGTATAGCTAAATAATTTCATTTCAGACTTTTTTCTATAATCTTGAAGAAAATGATCCATGATTTGATCCTTCACAGGGTCCCATGTTTCTATTCTAAGCAAGCCCTACCAAGCTCAGAATTTTTTATTTGTTCCTTTGGTGATTTTAGCTTTGCTGTCATGCTGATTACCATGTGTGCAAAAGCTTTGGTAAAGCATTAAGATAGATGTGACCAATAGAGCACTGGCCAAAACAAGACCCCTTTAGGAAGGCTGGAGGTCAGCAGAGGTGTATTGTCTTGAAGACTATAAGGAAGACAATCTCAAGACAGCGCTTGGCAAACAGCATTTTCAAGATACTATTAGGATGAAGGTAAACCTTTAAACTGCAGTGGAACTGCCAAAGCCTGAACAGACATTGGACTGATTATGAGTGCCCCTTAGTCAGTCTTAATGCTAATGTCAGAGAATAAGGGTGCTTTTGTATTTAAAAAAGTGGACAGAGACATAGAAATCTGAGGCTCAACACATTCCAGGCATGCTTCTCACTTCCAAACATGATTTAATGGTGATTTCCTAGAAGTAATAAAAAAGTAACTATACTCAGTCTCCATCTTAAAACTGGAACAGGCTATAAGGAGAACTGGAAAGCCTCTAGTTTAACAGCTGGATTGAAGTGTTTCATTTATTTAGAAGTGCAAAAGAAAGGCTGAGAAAGACTATGAACACTGTCTCTGAATATCTTTCTGTGCTAAACTGCAGTGTGAGGAAAAAATGCTTAAATGAATATGTTAAAAGACTGTTAAAAAAGCTCCTGAACACTGGAGTGGAGTGAGAGAGAGTCACGCTGGAAATACTCTTGTCTTCATAGCACTGAGGATGTGGAACAATTTTTCAAAAGGAGGAGCAGTAAAAGATTTCATTAGTTCTCAGATAATTCATGAAAGGTATAGAACATAATTATTCACCATGACAAAGCATGGGATTTACAAACTTTTCAATTCTTGTACCTGTGCTCCAGACAGAGTGACATAGAGAAGAAAGTTGATCAAAGGAGATGATTGTCCTGCTCTACTCTTCACTGGTGCAGCATCACCTTGAGTACTTTGTGAAGTTTTGGGTGCCAAAATACAAGATATGAAAATATTAGAGATTGTCCAAAGGAGGAGAAGGGTATGAAGGAGAAGGTGTATAAAGAGTGGCTGAGATCACTTGGTCTGTTCAACCTGGAGGAGAGGAGACTGAAGGGAGACCTCATCACAGCTACAACTTCCTCCTGAGGGGGAGAGGAGGAGCAGGCACTGATTTCACTCTGGTGGCTGGTGACAGGACCAAGGGAATTAAGCTGAGTCAGGGGAAATTTACCTTATGTTAGGAGAGAGGTTCTTTGCCCAGTGTCCCATTTGACACTGGGACAGCCTCCCTGGAGCACTAGTCACAGCACCAAATATGACAGAGTTCAAGAAGCATTTGGACACCACTCTTGGGCATGGAGTGACTCTTGGGGGTGTTCCTGTGCAGGGTCAGGAGCTGATCGTGATCCTTGTGGGTCCCTTCCAACTCAGGACATTCTATGATTTTTTTATTCTGTGACCCCATAAGAGTTTGTCATCATCTTCTATAATATTGCTGTTTCAGAGCAATCAAAATGCTTCTATTTCTAGTGCTGTTAACCTGACATATTTTATGGATACTAAACTGTGTTTAAAATAAAACAGCCTATGCAGAGCTAAGATCAGCTGTTATTCCAATTGTTTAGGAGATGAAGTCTCCTAAACTGTAGTCTTGGAGAGACAGTTATCCAGGAAGCACAAGGAGCCACGAAGTTTAAAATTAAAAATATCATGTCACTGAAGTGTGATGAAGTTATAACAGCTTTATGGCCATTTCTCCAGTAGGCTGCCTTTGCTTTACAGGCCTTGGTGTGCCATTAAATTCACTATGAAGAGCAAGCTGGGAAAGCGCAGAGAAATTTCATGTCAATAAATAAATGGGGAATTGAAATTGTTTCTTGTGAGGGAGTCAAAGGATTTGGTTAATAACAATATTAATCTTTTTCTAATTCTGCCTTCTTCTTTCCCAGCTAGCGTATGGATATAGTCTTATTTTGATGAAACATTTGCTGGCAGTAGAAAATTTAAAGAAAGCAGATTAGCATTATGTACTGCAAACACTAGGTTTTTCAATACTTTTATACCTTAAAAATATCATTGAGGAAAAAACAAATTGATCTGAATTCCCAGGGAGTATGGTAGTGCCCAGATTCAGGAGAATCATTAAGTCAAAGTTTTCTATTAACTCCAACATACAAAATTTAATTTTGCCCATACAAAAGCTACTATATTTCTTGCTGTTGAGGCATACCAGTTTTCTAATAAAAAAATATAGAATACAAACAAAAAGACTCAGGAAAAAAAGAAGAAATCTTCTCAGTCCATTGTGAGATGGCCAGAGGATAGATTGCTTCTGGGCATTAATAGAAGTTGAAACCCAAACCTGTAACAACCCCAGATCTGTAGGCCTCAGCTCTATGAATATGTTCTGCAGTCCCAGTTGTCCTGGGACCTTAGAGTGGCTGACAGTTTTTCAGCTTGACATTAATATTATTTTAAATCACTGAAATAATTAATTTTAAGAAATTCTTTGTGCTTTGTTTTTGCTGTAAGGGATTTTACTAGATGGGTTTAGTGAAGCTTACCAAGCTATAGTTTTTAAGAAGAAAATGGCAGTCTGCAAACAAGGCTTTTCTTTGTATCACATTTTTCACTGACACTTGACAAATGAGGGTGTAGCTGAAGAAGGCTTGAGAAAAGGAGATTTTTGAAGACACACAGCTAATTGATAATCCAATTTGCTCTGCTCAAGAGAGATTTTCATCAGCCAGTCACTTTTTGCACAAAGCTTGTCATGTGTTTAACCAAAAGATTCCTGAAAAGATAAGTAATTTATCTTATTTTATATTACTTTATTGATTTTATGCTATACCATATCAAATGTTATGATTAGTTTGAAAAACATCGTATCCCTGTGGCTTGAAAAAAGAATTCTTGAATGTCCTCCAACAAGATAAAGTACATTGTTGAAATTGTATCTGTTGAAAAAGATTTCTGAAGGCAAGAGATTATCCAAGTTAGCAATCAGTTTAGCAAATTAGTGTAGAATTTCAGTAAGCATCCAGATTAAATTATTGTGGAACTCTGTATTATAACTGTGGTGAAAAAAATTTTAAATACTCATAGATTTGACCCTTTGAATGATCACCGACAGTCATGACAGTACAGTTAGACAGTGTTGTGTCCTTTTGAGATATCTGCACTAAAAAGGGACAACAGTGGTTCCTGCTAGTGTTCTGCATCTGTTATTAGTTTCTACATTACCCTGAATGAAAAGCTGTGATTAAGAGGTCTGTAAGTTGATATTTCACTCTAAAAACCAGGATGCATCTGGTATCACCTATTCTGTGATAGCTCTTTGAGAACAGTCCTTTTTGTCTTTTTCAGAGGTAAACACAGATGAAAATGGATTAGGGGCATCACATGGATGAAGTTGTATGTGACACCTGATAGTTGCAGGTTGTGAAATCATCTCTTGTACCGAAGAGTGAGAGAGGTGAAAGATTCATGTTGAGACACAGGCAATGTCTACCTCTGTCAAAAATGTCATTAAACAGTATTGATGAAATGTACATTTGGATCCCTCAAAATAATGATAATTTCAAATTCCTTAAGCAACTAGAGTTCATAGTAGGCATGTAACAAACCTGAGGGTCAAGGTGACCATTATTTTCAAACAAGATGGATATTCATATATAGACCAGGGTTTACAGTGTGTGATGTAATATTTGTGCCTGTATTGCATTTCATTACTGATGGCAAGGAAGCAGCTTTGGAAACATCGGCAGTACAAAAGAGAGCACCGACTATCATACCTTCTATAGGTATGCACCAGGATCAGATTTCAGATTTAAAAACCCCAAACAAACAAAATACCCCAATAAACACTCCTAAATTTTTGGAGACAATGGACTGAAAACCTGGTGTTCGTCTTACAAAAATGAAGGAATTTTATTTTGTTGGCTGGAAGAGATGTAAATTCAAAGCTTTGCCATGATTTTGAATCAGATTTAAAATAGTCATATCTTGTTTCCACTGTAAGACAGGACTCCAGGTCAGGAGAGAGCTGTGATATGACAGGCTGCCTGGAAAGAGGTAATTTAAACATGTAGATTAGGGGTTTGTGCTGTGCCATTACTCCAAGATGGAAATAAAGCCATAGAGAACTTTTAGCCTGCTATTAGTGGCATGCTATTGGTTGGCATCACACTTAGCAAAACACTGTCGTCTCCTTTTAAATTCAATATGTGTGATTTCTTCATGTTCTCAAACATGGAAACTAACAAATTTTTAAATGAAATATAAATAGTCATTTAATATGAAGTTAATATTTTAGTTTATATAGTTAGCTATGTGTTTTCTCTAAGGGACAATTCACCAGTACATCACATTATTTGTGTCTTCCAGTGTTTGCTGTGAGTAATAACTAATAATAAAGAGGAATAAAGTACTGAGTCTGTCTCCTTTAAATATTCTGTTTTCCTACAACAGACATGGGGAGTAGAAGATTAATTTTAATATACCTACCAGAACAGAAAAAAGATTAAATAAATGATTTCTTTACATTGGAAGGATCAATTATATAATGAAGCAAAACCCTCCTGCAATACTTATTTATCTTTTCAAGGTTTTTCTGTGCCAAAAAAAAAAAAGTTTTTGTTACAGTTTTCCTTCAATTGCTTTTACTGGGGTATTTTTCCTCAAATCCTTATACATTTATTGTTTAATCAACAAGTAACACAGTCTATAATTAAAACCAAACTGAATCAAACCAACAAACCCGAACAAAATTATTATTTATGGTATCAAGTTTCTTTTCTTTAAAAAAGCAAACACCACATTTCTCTCAAGTACAAATTTTGCTTCATGTGAAAAAAAACTTACAATGTCTTTTTGAAAATGCAAGGGTTTTTTATGGAAACCTTTTCTAATTCTGGTACTTTAGTCAGTAAGAACAATGCCTTTAGAAAAATATTTTTAGTTCATCACAGAAAGATATGACTTAAAAGGAAGTGATTACAGCTCATTGCAAGGTTTCCACTGGTGGTAACTTAGTCTTATATGCTTCCAGGATTATTACTGTGGTGAAAATGACTTAATTACAAATAAATTTAGCTTGAGTTATGTTTCAGGCAACAGGATGCAAGATAGATCTTTTGCAAAGCTCCTTGCATATTGATATAGATTTCAAAGCAGCCCCTGCTCTGTAAATATACCTTTTAGAAGTTAGCAAAATACAAGCTTAGAAAGTACTTAGCACTCTACCTCCTACTCTGTCTTTTAAATGTTCAAAGTACGGTGGAATATAAAATTTTATAGTTATTTATAATTTGGGAGGATAGTACCTGATGATTGGAAAATAAGAAAAAATGGTACTGAAAAGGTAAAAGAAAGTGATATAAGCAGAAACGGGTCCATTAAGTTTACCTCAATACCGAGAACACATTTTTGAAACAAAGAACAATCAAGGATGGAGGTAATTGAGAAGTGGTAAAGTGAGATAAATTGAAACGTTGGTCATCAAAGGTGAATGGTGCTTCATTAATGTTAAATCTTTTCTGCTAAAATGATTGATTTCTTAGATGGAATTAATTCAGTGAGCTTCATCTGTATCAATTTAAGTAAATATCTTGTGCTGTGTTTTGCAATATGATATTATTGTCTATGGTGGAAAGTAAAGAAACGGACAAAAGAACTAGGAATTGTATGAGAAACTGTCTAAGAAGGTTATTGTAGGTTATGCCAAAGGTGCATTAACAGGAATGACATCCCTCAGAAGCTGTTTCTGAGATTGTTCCTCTTTCATGCATTCATTAGTAATGTCAGGATATGAACAAATACAAGTCTGTATGGTTTTTTGATTTGGGAGTCCTTGACACTGCCAAGATGACCAAAATGTTGTACAAGAAGTGTCCTTTCTGGCTGAAGGGTGTGAAAATTGATTGCATAAAGTGCAAAATTTCATAGTCCAAACATTTTTAGTTTGAAACAACAATTAAATCGCTAAAAATAAAGGAGGGAGAAGAGACCTATTAGTTTTGACTGATCATATAACATATAACAAGTGAATCATATAACAACTATGAACTATCAATATGAAACAGCTTTGAAAAAAATTCAAGGATGGAGTAGTTGAAATACTTTAAGGGTCAGAGGTGGGAATGATCATTCTTCAAGACACTGGTAAAATTTTGCTGCATTCTGATGTACGAGTAATTTGGAACGCATTCTAAAAGAGGTTAGTAAAGTGATCAGAGCACTGGAAAAACTGTATTATGAAGAAATATTAAAAGAAGTTGGTTTATTTGGCCCAGTTTCACCAAATAAGGCTAATACGTTATATGACAATTCTTCATATTTGAGGCAATAAGAGGTAAACAAAACAATTATTGAAACGAGACAATGTTGTAGAAGATCAAATGTTTAACAATTAGTTGAGAACTTAGTGAAAGGTTGAATATGACTCCTAAATTTCCAAGGAGCAACATTTTGAAAAGCTAGTAGTGGCAAGGGGAAATTTCTCCTTATCCTCTTACTTTTTGTTTTGTTCATAAACTTATGAAAAAGAGCATGTAACTAAAATATATAAATAAATATACACATTTGGTTTGGTGAATTGAATTTCTGACATGAAACTACAGGTATGCAATGTGTTGATATCTCCAAGACATTGTCTTTTTGTGCTTGTAAGAGTTTCATGTTTCAGGACTTCTGAGTCTCTATGAACCAGTAAGGTCCTTCTGACTATGGAAGTCACCTTGCCCTTCAGCTCTCTTGGTTGTGCTTTTTGTCCTTGGGAAACACAGGAAACTACAGCTGAGGGCAGGAATTAGATGGAAGGAAAAATGGAAGCCAGAAGGAAGAACTGGGATTATTCTTCATCTCTAGCGTAGAACATGCTTTATACTGGAAATTTTATTAAAAATATTCCTTGCTCTTGCAGGCACTTAGGATGTTGGATTGTGGTGGAACATGTCTTTAAATCGAAGTGATATTTTCCTGTGTTACACAATGGCTGCAGGTATTTGACCTTTTTACTGGAGCCTAAAGTTAGTGAACTTGGGTCTTGGAAAACATTTTTCTGGCCAGTGATTCCTATCGCATTCTGTGTCCTTTCTGAAGCATCCAGAATGACAACCTGCTACCTGGGGTTAAAAAGTCAAATCTCTCCTTTACCTTCTGTGACATTTTCAATTCTGTCTTAAAGATACCAACTTTCTTTTAAATGAATGAATTTTATGATTAAAGAAATGGGATCCAACTCTACTAGTTGGATTTTAATTCCCTTTCGTGGAGCTTTCAAGAGTCTAGAGCAGTCCAGAACAATACCTGGTGAAGATTTCTAAGCAAATTTTACTTCATATCTTGATTGGGTATGGTGACAAAGGTGCCATCAGCTTAGTCAGATATGAAAAATCCTAACATTTCTTCTTCCTCTGAGAAATTGCCTCTCTACAATAACAAGGTGGATGCCAGATTAGAGGCTAAGGTTAGATGATTTAGACATTTGTGTCTCAGCTTTAGCTGCAGAAACTCAAATCCTAAGTATTGTCCAAAGTTGCTCTCAGTCTCAATACAGATGCCATCAAGTCCACTGTATCAAGCCAGTGAGTTAAAAAATGAGTATTAAAAGTTTAAATAATGAGTATTAAAGTGAGTATTAAAATATGAGTTTAAATAATGAGTATTAAAAAAATGAAAAAATATATATAAAGTTTTTCAAAATTTTAAGAGATTTGACAGCAATTTATTTGTACCTGTTTATATGGTTACATCTTCAGACTATAAGCTATGAAAGTATTTCTGCTTCCTATTGATTAGAAAGCAAGCAGGTGACTCTTGATTTGAACGAGCTGACTTGGAGTTCAACTTTCTCCTTCCATTCAGTGACAAAATATAGTTCTGGGTAGAAAAATTAATTAGATTTTAAAAATTACTGTACAGTGCAATATCACTTCATCTTAGAGATAAGCTATTTCAAATGAATCATAACCTTTATTCTTAAAAGAAGAAAATCAAGGAGAAAAATGACAATGCTAATGTGAAATCCTTTCTGATTTTTATGATGAATTTCAGCACTCTTTTCTGCTATTTACTGTGGAATGGCAACATGACATTCAGAATCACAAAGTATTGAGTTGTTTCTCTGTATGTTCATGTGCGATTTTGGATGCCCAGTAGTTTTCACAATATAGCATTATAGAAGACTTCAAGTATAGATGTTTGAGTCCCCTAGGTTGAAACAGACACATAAATGTCCCACAAAAAAACCTCATTCAACCAAACATCTTGGGAAGGATAAAATCATTGTGATGGTTATTATAACAGGAGTGAGAGCAATTTCAGAGCAGCAGGATCAGGCCCTGTGACTTACTGGAGGCAAGTGCTCTAAAAACTGCTTCAGGGGAATAAAATCTTATTTCTTTTGTTGTTATTGTCATTTGGCTGAAGAAGAATTCACAAGGGAATTATTTTTACTGAAAGGCATATTAATTTTTATTTTCATTGCTTTTGTCTTAAAAACAATTTAAACAATTTTTATTGAAGCAACTTTACTTCCCCATGTACATACAAATAATTATTCTCCTCAACTCTCATGAGCTTATTGATTCCAGTTGCCTTGCTTTCTTTTGCTTCTAACACAACCTCTCTTTTTTCTTTCTTTCTATCAAAAGAAAAAAAAAACTTTTGGGAATTTTGACAAGCTAGTGCACTACTACCCAGTCTGCCTACTGTATTCTTTAGGGACAAAGAAATTCTGTGTTGCATTTAAATATTCAGTATTCATACCACTGCTATATTTTAAATTTTCAGTGCCTTAAGTAGCTGATTGATAGTAATTACCTGTATAGTATACACTGGGGCTTAGCTACTGCATATGTAACTCTCTCAGTTACCTTACATATGCAGTGTAAACACTATTTGGAAAAGGAGAGAACCACCACACAGGTTTGCTTTGAAGAGCATAGCAAGTACTGATATGAAGTGGTTGAGAGGCTGTGGTTAAAAGCAAGTGTTTCTGAGTCCTGTATGGGGCTTCTGTCTTTTTCCACATGGTATTTCCCTTCCTGTCCCCCCTGCTTTTGCAAAAAAAACCCACCAGGCTGAGAAGGTTGCATTCTACATAGTCAGCAGCCAGAGCTCCTGGTCTGTTGGCAACTCTGAGACGAAGCCATAAAGAGTGGTAGGTGGTGATGGAAAAAATAACCATTACATGTGAACTAACTTGTACCCAGCCAGGAGGGCACAAGACCAAGCCTAACCGTGGACACTTGGACCAGTACCATCACACTCAAGTGTATAAATTACATGATATTTGTGCTGAGAATATTATAAGGCAATTTTTTTTTCATTTTTGCAGAGGATAGTCTTTTTTCTGTTCCTTAGCTTAAAATGTTTAGACCAGAGATCTTTTATGTTTTTAATCATCCTAGAATAACTAACACATTTTTTCTTCTCTACATGAACAATTCTAGCTGGAAAAAACCCTGTTATAATCTGAATAATAAGCAGGTTTGGTAGAAACTGGTATATCTGCAGTGTCTTGTTCTCACTTTTATTTCTTGCAAAAGAAGAGAAAAGGAGAGAATTGATAAGAAGATTTCTGTTTTACTGGGTTCCTGTTTTCTTTTTAACTTCAAAAAAGTTATAGTTGTTTTTGATAGCAATAGTGCTTTTCACTAAAGGAAAAGATTATTGCCTAGCAGATATTAATTTGTGTCATGAGGATAATTATCTTTTCTTAAATGTGAGAAATGTTTGGATTTGTGGCTAGCTAAATCTGTCAGCGCTTGCAAAAGAGTTCAGTGTGATTTACAGGAGAACACCAAGTCTTCAGAGTTCAGTATCTCTTTATTGTGCTTACTATTCTTGTGAAAAAATGCCTTTTGAAAGCCATCATAATCCCTATGAGTAATCTCCTTAAGAAAACTTTGGCAATGTATTCCTGGCCTGAATTCTTCTCTGGCATGAATGATACAGCCCACATAGATGATTCTTTGTTACCAAATACCTACAGACAATCATGCAAAACAGAAGCAAGCATAATGCTTAACAAAAATAACCCATATTTTCAAATTAAATTTTTATTACTTTCAGAAAGATGAAGCCAAATTAATCATTGCTTTTTGGAATACTAGGATGTTTAAAGTTTAGAAAGAACTTGAGATCTAAATATTTAAATTTATCTGAAATTATGTATATATATATATTCTAGGCTGAAAGCAATACATTTGAAAACATCCTGGACTATTGCAGTTGTTTAGAGAGCACTTTGGAGAAGGACAGATGTTCTCCATAACACCTATGAGTCATTTTCTCTCCAGAATTGTTACCATTGGCGGCAAGAAGCAATTATAATATTTAGCTCAGATGCCTTACTAATCTTCTCTAAAAATACCACTATCCTCTGGTCATTGTTCATCCTGACACAGTCCCAGCTCAAATGAGATCGGTATTTTAGAAAGCAAGAGTAAATGTGTGTTTCACTTTTGTGAAAGCTTTGTGCAGTTACTGTGCAGGAAGTTTTACTTCTGTACTGCACAGTTCTTCCTGAGCACATATATAAATGACACTGCATAGCATAACAAAAGGAGTCTTACACATTTTCAGTAGTATAACAGCTACATAGAGACAAGCTGAGGACTGTAAATTCAGCTAGATGTGAATTCACATGGTTCTAAAACAAAAATGTAGGGCATATTTATTGCACTGGTGAATTCATTCTGGAGGTATAACAATTACTAAATCCATAGTGTTGGCATAGATAACCAATTTTTCTTCCAACCTTACAGCAGAAAAATATCTACCCAAAAGCCTATCTTAAAGCCAATTTAGAAATATTGCAGGGAGGTTATTAGCAAGAGAAAGGTGGGATTTTTTGCTGATCTATATGTCATCAAAAAAGTCACTTTAGTAATGAAGTGTTTGGGTCTAGAATCTGTGCTTTAAGGGTCTCTAAATGAATTTCTAATTGAATCTCATTTTGAAAACTGCAATTGTTCATTCAGTTTCACTGCCCAAACAACTTTGCTTCTGCCTGGTATTGTACTTATGAACCAGCTGACCTGTTTGATATTTTATGTTGAAAATTTTGATGTAGTACAGGCTTAGAGAATAAGCAAGTGCACATATTTTCTAGTATTTGAATATTTTAATCTTCTTATAGCAGTGCTGCTTTGAGGTGTGATGGCTTTGTGTTGTTTGGGATTTTTATAGGGAAAAAATAATTATCTAAATCAAGCACATAAATACCCAGTAACCACAGAAAAACCAGACACCTTTAAGAAGAGAACACACGTCTGCTCATCTTTATCCTGATGCTCAGTTACTGAAATAATCTCTGAAATACAGCTGTTTATGAATGTGCAAGTTACTGTGTTTTCCCTACCTTTAACCTTTGTGGCATACAGGAAAATAAAATCTTTTGATTAAAAGATAAAAACGGAGGCCATCAATGACAAAAATTTTTAACTCTAAGAATTATTTTCGTTACAGGAAATACAACAGGAAAATTGTTTATTATCCAAAGAGATGATCAGAAGAAAATATTTTAAAGGCACAACTCACGTACATGTCTGAACTTCTAACATTTCTGCTAGAAATAGACAATTATCTTGTTCCTTAAATAAAATTCTAAAATAAATTTACAAAAGAAAAAATTCACTGGAATTAAAATTGTACTATCATGTTATGGCTCTCAGCAGACCACGTGTTGCCCCTTCTCTGATACTGAGTTGTAGGCTGATTTAATAGAGGCATTTTGAAGATACTTTTTTTCATATTAGATGGTTGAATTTTGCCATACAGGTCAAGGCCTTATTTTATTATGGTACTTGCTTCTCATATGCTTTTATGATATATATTCATTTTAAAGGAGAAAATTACAAACTGATGTTAGGTGACCATATCCTTAATTTTCTTACCAAAGTCTCATAACTGCCCCTTCTGCCCTCTAAGTGATAAAGTCAGACATAGAAATATTGGCAATATGTTCAGAAACACAAGTATCTCTGTTATTAGAGAGCCCATCTAGAAAATAAAAGCTACATTATTTTTAGCAATTACACCATCTTTTGCCCCCAGCTAGATTCACTCATGTCATTACAGATGATAGAGATAAATGAGCATTGTGCTAGAACCTGCCCCCAGTGCCCAATCTTTTTCTGTTTCTACTTTCCTTTGTATCTCTCTTTCTATTGCCCTACATACTCGGTGTTCATTTCATCTTTGCTGCTTTGCAATGAGAGTACAAATAAAGTGAATAAGGTGTAACATATTAGCATATCAGATCAGGAATGCTAAATATGTAACAGCTCAGCTATAAATGACTACAGAAATAGAAATGTAACAGAAAATCAGGGCTTTTGTTTTTGTGGAAGCTTGATTTAGGATTCAAATTTATTGCAGTGAGCCATGAAGGTAAGAAATCAATAAGAACAGGATACTAACTCCAGTAAGAAGATCAGGGTGCAGCAAAAGCACAAGATTTTTCTGGTTTGCCATGAAAGGTCTGCCAGTCCCATCATTTCTTTATCCTCCTAGAATTCTGCACAGTAACAGGAAGAGAATATATACAGTACTCATAAAACAAGCTCACTTTAAAACACTCCAGAAATGAGCATAATGGTGTCATACGAGAAAGTTCTCCACTTTCTCCATCTGCTCTAAAACAATGAGATTATCATGAATTACAATTTCCTGGAACAGGATCTCTAATCTGCATGAAGAATTCTTGTATTCCCAACAATGCAGTGCAGTTGAAAAGCTGAATTAGAAGTATTGTTTTCTGTCTTGTTGTGTCTCTTCCTCTTCTGATAACATTACATTTTGTGAGAAGGAAGAAGAGGAAAGTATTGGAGATGGCATTAAAAAAACCCACTAAATACCCTAATTTTACAGACTAAAATAGGAAGAAATTACTTTTAAAAACTGCTAGTTTTTGTATGTAGTAAATATGCTGTGTTCCTGAAGTGCTGCATTGACCTGATATTTGGCTGCTTTCAGCACAGTTCACCATTCAGGAGAACAACATGAATGGCAAAACTCCTTCACCTCACATCTGGTCACTCCATTGAAAGGAGGGATTTGGAGAAAAAACAAATATCTAAATTCCTGGCTAAGGCAGGTTTGTACATGCACCCTGAAATCAGAAGATTAGAGTTATGTACAGGGAAAAACCCATACAATTTCCTCATACTTGAATATTCTGCATGGGTGTGCACCTCAGTGAGGGTGATACCAAAGAACAGTACTCAGCAGAGGTGGAAAAAGTGAACATGAGAATGACCAGAAGTATACTTCAAGGTAAATAATCCATGCATCCTTCAAACCTTTGCCCATTTTTTTCAATCCAATAACCTATCCCTTACTTTTAAATTGTTTAGGGCAATTTCTTAAGTGACCTGCATATTGCATAGCTTCTCAAATGACTCATGGAAGAGGTGCATTTGGAATAACATCATATCACATCTTTGTTGCAGGATAGAAAAATTACCTACTTGCAAAGAAAGGCCAGAAATCCCTGGACTAAATTAAAGGCATTCAGCTTTTACATTTAATTGGTGTGCATTCAAATGAAACCTTCATCTAAAGGACAGGACTTTCTGTTTCATTGTCAGTTACTTTCTATCTTTTAGTGAATCTCACCACTGTTTTTCTGGTTTTCTCATTCCTGCAGAAAATGTGCAGATGCTTTCGAGAGAATTAATTTACATATGCAACTATAGTGAATGATGATAATGGGGGTGAGATGAGTGAGTTGCTTTGATGTTTTCATGCAATCATTTATATAAGCAAATTTTACATTTAACTTGGTTCCCCATAGTTTTTACAGTGGCATTTGCCAAAAAGCATTTTTAAAAGTGGATAAAGCAATAAAAAATGATAAAACTCTTTGAAAAATATTTAACTGGTGTCTATAGAGAGGGAAGTGCTTAAAATAAAAAAAAAAGCCAGGAAAAGATTAAATTTCTAATTTTGAAAAATTTTCCATATAGACTAAAAAGAACCCCAAACCCCGCAGATATAAAAGTATCCCATTTTCAAATTTAAAAGTTCAGTTTTCTGTTGGAATAGCTTCCTATGTTCTCTAAGAAAGTATACAAAGCTCTTAATGAAAATAGGATGTTTCCAATCTAAAAAAATACAAATCTTCCTATTGTATTAATAGATCTTAGGAAAAAATTTGGTTCACATTAAATTCTTACATAACACTTGAAGTCTATATTTGGCACAATAAAGTATTTAAAATATCGATTCTTTCCTTCTGAGAAAGTGATTTCCTACCAGTGCCAATCTTCTGCAACACGTGGCAATAAATTGCAGTGCTTCCCAAGCCTGGACACTAAGTGGTGTCCCTTGAAAGACAGATAGTTCATTCCTGATAGGACAAGACAAGAGGAACTTGACTAATACAAAACTTGACAGCTCACAGAAGGTCTTCTGTTCTGCAGTCTCTTCCATTATCCTTTTTCTACCTTTGCCCTTCTCCAGTATGTGAGTGCTAAAAGAACCATGTAAACTTGCCTTTGAGTTCATTTGAATTGTCTTCTAAAATTCGCTGCACTTCAGGGCTTACCAATATTTTGCAACACTGTCTGCATTGCAGGATTGAAGTCTTTTAAGGAAAGATAGTGCTGTACAATTTTGCACTGAATAAGGAGCAGAGCAGAGACACATTAGCCCTAGGGCATCCCAGGGAATTATCTGCAATTCAGAAATGTCTAAATCTAGTTTTCCTATTTCTGATCTAGTAGGGAATAATTTTCCCTAGTTAATTTATAAGGAAAATGTTTTATTTTCTGCCCTTTATTGAATTTTAACTGTGCCAACTGCCAGAACAGGACAAGAAATTTCTGTTCTTTTAGTCTTTGCTGGCTGCACTTCACAAGATTTTTCCTTTTCTGATTTTTTTTTTTCTTTTTAATTTAAATTATACTTCTTTCTCATTAACTACAGAATTACCAATGTAATGAACAGGAATCTCAGTGAATTAATGTATGTTCTCGTTGTGTATGCAGAAATACCAAGCAGCAGAAGCAACAACTCTGTCTCATACCTTGTATGACTTTTTTCTTAATTACTCTACCTTCCATTTTATGATTCCTCATAAAGTCCATGTGATGGAAAGCAGAAATACAACATATAAATCAGTGTGCTCCTGCCGTGGGTGCCTGTGCTCAGCATGAGAGAAGTTCTGTTTTTATTGCTGCTTCTTCCACATGGGCATTGCAGATAGAGGAGACCATGGGAAATTACTCCTTTTTAAACTCCAGCAGAACAAAACAGCTCCATTCTCTCCAGTAAATGATTTAGCCCAATGATACTGAATTGCTGCTACACATCTTAGCCTCTTTTTCCAGAAGTGCTTTTTTTTTTTTTAATTCCAGCAGCAATCAGATGGAAAATACCCACACCAATTTCCATGCCAGACTCTGGAACCCAAATCTGACTCCTGGCAGCTCGCTCTGGGTCCCCACCGTGCCCATTTTCTTGGACACATTGAGGGGCAATGTTTTGGCATAAGAACAGGAATGGGAAAGTCAAAGCAGCCCGGGGCTGCGGTGAGTCCAGAAGCCAGTTTGTCCATTTTGTGGGTGAGTGGGCAGCGCCTTGCCTGCCAGACATTTTGAATGGAAGGAGAGGCAGTGTGGTTTTGACCCAAACAGCACTTCCTTAACAACAAGTTAGATCTGAACCTGTGAGTGGACACATTTAGAATTCCCTGATGTTCTCTGGGAACCCAGTGGACTGAGGTATAAAGTGTTAGCTTTACATGGGCTACTCTGTGGAGACAGTAAATGATGTCTCTCTTATGTTGATATGTTGGTCTTATAGGTGAAGTAAGCACAGTCGTTAGGGGGTTGTGCCTTGTGTTGTCCCTTGCAGGGTGAGGAATGAAAATCCAGGCATGTTTGCACCAGCCTTTGGTATCTAAATTCAGTAACTGGAAAAAATATATGTAGTTATGAAACATTCATCTGCAATATGAAATGAAATTGCACAAAAAGAATCTCAATTCCCATTCTCTGTAGGTCCATTGAGCCCCACCAGTGGATCACAGAAGGATTTTCTTTCCAGAGCAGAGACTCAGGATAGCAGCCAAAACAGGAGTCTCAAGCGCCAGTTGAGGGGTTTGTATCTTGTAATAATAGCAATCTCAGAGTGAATTTCTTTTTCATTAGGTTCTTTTAATCCTTTGATTTTGTGATATGATAAAAGACTTTGGGACAGTTTTGTCCAAACACTGGAATGTTCTCATATCCGAGGTTATCTAGTATAGAGTTCTTGGGAATATGCACATATGCTGCAAACACTATTTTACTGGAACCTATGATTTTTAGTAATTATTAATCTATATTATTTACTTATTTAAGAGTTTTAAGTGCTTCTGAGATTTATGAAGATATTCAGATCATTTGTGGAGCATTTATATCATAGATCCCTAACACAAGGAAAAACTAATTTGGTTAAACCAGCTTATACCAGTGTGTTTTTTTTATAGTGGGAGGTAAGGCTAGTAACCTTCTTGTAATGTCAGAGAGGTAATTATTGCTTGTCAGTTGTGTCAGCACATACTGCTTTTTATTGTTCTTTTTTTTTCCTCTTAAACCTTTTTTTATCTTATTTATCAGATATATTTGCAAAGTAACATGGCAGCTAAAGGACCATTTCAACCTTGAGCTGCATAAAGTGGAGATATTTATGCCTCTCATGGAGCAGGAAGATAATAGACCCTATCTGTATAGTGACAATGAAGGTGGAATATTGCACTGAGAGTTTTAGACACTTTATTTCTTGAAAAATGTAGACAAACTGGATGGAGTTCAGGGAAAAACAATGGATAATAATCATGAAGATGGAGAGATTGCTACATAAGGAAAGATTAAAAGAGACTCAGCACTCAGCTGTAACAAAATAACCCTTCTTTTTTTGAAGACACATTCTCCAAACCTTACATATAAATATTAACCTGCATTTGTATAACTCCCATAACGTTCACGGTATTTTCCATTTCATGTACCAATGACAAAAAAACGTGTTTTTCTGCAGACTGTAAGTTAGAGAGCAGGCACTTCAGGAGCTACTGTGGGCATCAGAGTAAACTTCAGCAGGAAGACAAGATGTTTTTCCTCCACTACACTATGTTAGTTAATCTACAAAAAAATATTACACTGGTTCAATTTATTCCCCAAATAACCCAGAACTTCATGTAAACTTCACTCATGCAAGCTATGATAAAAATGTAAGCATAGCATTAATATTTCTCTTAGTTATTCCATATCCCAGTTCCCAGTAACTTTAGAGTGAATTTAGAGCTCAAAAATGGATAAATGACATTCTACTATCTTGAATGAACGCTCTTCTTCTGCCCTGGCATCAAGCTTAAATCAATCTGGAAGTCAATTCTGAGATAACCCTAGCAAAGGTTTATGCTTTTGCACAATGGCTGAGGCAAATGCTTAAATTTGCTTTCTTACTTCTTTTGAGGAGTTATTCCAGTTTTGCTACCTTTGCAGCCATTGGCAAATTGGCAATGGCTCTGAATGGACTCAGGCAGCTCGGGCAGGACAGTTATGTGGGAATATAGTAAGGTCTGGACTTCAAGCAAAATATATCCAAAATAAACAAGTATATACACTTTTATACTTCATTAGGTACATTTTTCCCTAATCTGTTTAAACATATTTCCAATTTATTCTGATATAGGAGACAAATTGAAAAATGCAGTGCTATCTTGCTTGCAATGAGAGTCCACACCTAAGGTCACAACCTGATGTAAATGAGCCCTGGTTTTAGGGCAAAGGATAGTCTGTTTAAAGGGCTTGAGTTTGAAATGATTACTATTTCTGGGTCTTAACATCTGAGAGCCCTGGTGTCCATAACAGATACAAGTCCCTCATTGCAGATCTATGCTGTGTGACATAAATCAGAATAGCTCATTGAATTTCATGAAAGGATGCTGATTTTACATTTGGTTTCTACCGAACTTGAGTATTTAAAATGATAAATGTGTTGGGGAAGTGACTCAGGAGAATTATCTAGTGGAAATGAAGCTGTTTACTGCACCTTTAAAACAGAAATGATGGTGACACATGCTACAGATTCTATGTTGCAGATAAACAAGTAGGGAGTCTTAAATGAGACAGCAAATCACCTACATCCTAAACTGGGCACTGAATGCAGGGTTCCAGTGGTGAAAGTGGAATTGTGTCAAAGTCACTGTCCTGTACTCTGTGCTGTAGCTAAGTTGTCACTTCAAGTACGGAAATCTGATTGAATCTAAACTGTCAAAACAGTAGCTGGTGGTGTGTATTTGAAATGAAAAAATACACACTGTTGGTTGCAGGTTTCTTTGTTTCTTAAAGATTGGGAAAAACGCTGTGAAGGAAATAGAACACTGAAATTTTAGATTTCCACGGGGAACTATTACTTGGCAGTTGATATGTTTCTCATCTCCTAGAAATAATTATGTATTCAGGCCCCTCAGTTAAATTGGCACATTAAGATTTCTGACTTAGTGTCATAACTGTAAAGCAGAAATCCTGCAAGCCAGTGGCAGGTCTGCCTTTTGGGGCCCATCCTGTTGGGGTGTTCAAAGACATGGGGGAGACACTTGTGGCTGTGCTGGCGTCAGAAGGTGTGTCACTCTCCAGTTCTGGTCTCAGATGCCGTGTTTCTTGCAGGGGATCTTGGAGAAGAGCTGGCACTTGTGCACTGAGTAGGACAGCTTGAACAGTGGCCTCTGGGCAGGCTGAGAAGCTGTCTCACTGATGTCAGCATGTGTACCTGGCACTTGGTTGGAGACAGAGTTAATCACATCAAACACGGAGCAGGAAGATAATGCAGAGATGAGGGCTCCCCATTTGAGGGATTGAGGGAGGGAGAGACAATGAAGCTTTGCTGTTATATATTCATCCCCCAGCAGATGCAATGAAAGCAGGGGAACAGGTTCACACTGAATGGCTTCTGGCAGAGGAGCTTTCATGTCCTGAAACAACAAGCGGGTACAAAAGAACCACCCTGCCGAGCAGTAGCTTTGAGGGCCCTGTGGCAGGCTCAGCCAAATCCCAGGATCAACAGCCTGCTGCCTGCTCCTCCTCCTCCTCTGGCCTCACACAGCTGCAGAGGCAGACCCTCCTTCTGGCAGCTGCCACCACAGTGAGAAACATAAGTCTATGATGGCAAGCTGAGAGATGCAAGGCCTGTGAGTATGGCCAATGCACTTTGTATCAGGCAGCCGTATTTTTGTGCTTTCAGTCAAGGACAAGAAGGTCAGATTGAGGAAGGGGTAGGAGTATTGAAGAGCAAGGCAGATAGGGGCAGGAGGTAGGAAAAAGTTTATTTCACTGCAGAAAACATGGCTGAAATGCTGCATGCATTCCTAATCGCTCATATCACATAAATACGTTCTTGAGAAGAAAAAGAGTCAAGAAGGTCTGTGATAAGATGAAAAAGGAATAATGAATCTGTCTCATACAGGGCAACTGAAAGGCTTAGTCTTCTTTAGCCTGAAGGTTGAGAAGAGATATGGTATCTTTTTATAAGTGCATCACTGGAGAAAACATCAAGGTAGGAGAAGGGCTGAGAATCTCTAAATTGGCTGGGAACTTAAACCTAACCAACAAAGCAATAAGGTTCCTGCTGTGGAAATAACAGAGTAAAGAACCCCTTTGCCTTGTCAGAAATGAGGGCCAGTAAATATACAATGTCATGCCTGGTTTATTAGAACTCTGTTCTTGAAAACAAAGGAGGCTGTGTAGCTTTCAGTTCATTGAAAAGGATCATAGAAAAAAGATGAGAGAAAACAGGAACATGTTGTAGAACACCATTGTATTTTCTGTGAGACACCAAATAACCTGAAACTTCTGAAAGACCTCTGTATCTGGCACAGCTAATGACACTGCAACATTTCATAGGTGACAGGTACCTCTGATAATAACCCCAGAAGTTTTGCCTATATAAAGAGCATAGAATTAGATCTGTTCTATTCTGTATTGGAGGAAGGGGTGTATTTCAATTCTTTAGTCTTTCTTTGTTTTTTCAAGTGATTGCCAAATTGCAGAGATTAACATATGAAGCCAGCTGTGCCACAGTGCAGGTTTCTGAGTTGAATAATAAACTGCTTGCACTGCATCTTAGGGATCACAGAATACTCTTTCCCTGATCTCTGTATTTGCAGCAATAGTTTGGATTGAGGAATTGTGCTCTGATAAGAAGATGCTATGTTCATTCCAATATTTGGCTGCTTATGAAATATATCATCACAGTACATGGGAGACATTTGTCTTATTTTTAATTAATATAGGCATTTTTCTTCTTTTTAATTAATGTAGGGGGTGTAATTGATGGAAAATGAGTCAGGATAGAGAGTTGGGCTCAACTCTCTATCTAGTTTACTAGTTTATCTCTCTCTAGTTTACTAGTGGACTCAGGGCCTATCATTTAAATGAGCTGTTTTGTGGCCAACATCACTTAGAGCACTGAGGGTCAGGTGTAGTTTCAGGGTAGTTGCAAGTAAATTGAGGTTTATGATGCTTTACGCAAGCTGAACCTAGGCTGATGCTATTTTGGCATTCAAGGCAGGCATTTCGTACTCACATGTTAAGACTTTTCTGTATAAAACTTCCCTTAACGCTTGCTCATCATACAAATCCTGCTAATGCCTCTTGATCCACCTGTGTGTTTTTGATGAAGGCTAGGCTACGCTGCCAGATTAGGGTGTAGCTGTTTTGTGTCCTCAAAACACATCAAATCCTCTGGTCTTTACTCCTTTCAGTTCAATAAGGACTGCATCTAAGTAAACTGAAGGATTTGAATATATTTATTTTCTTTCTAATTTCCTTCCAGTCATGCATTTTGATCATTGTACTGGGATCTCAGACTAGGGTTCATCAAAAATCATACACGAATGTATGGTTCACACATATTTTGCTATGCTTTTGGATTTGAAGTTCAATATTTTCCTTATTTTAATAAAGGGGATTATGTGATTTATTTCTTCATTTTAGATGTTTTCTTCAGCACTTCAGGGTCCTTTCCTTTCACTGACAAATTTTCCTTCAGATACATGTTCATATTTAGGACATTATAATTCCATTTATTCTCGGGAGATGCAGAATCTCTTTTCATTCTGGTGGTGACCCAGATACTACCTTTCCATTGTCATCTTCAGTCTGTCTCTGTAAGAGTCCTGACACATCCCAGTACATTTGACAGCAATTTTCTGGCATATGCTTAGTCAGTCTCACTAAAAACCTCTTCTTTTCAACCACTGAATATCTAATGAAATACCACCATGTAGGGGAGGTTTTAAAACAGTAGAAAGAGAGAAAGGGGGTGGCTTACTTTCTCATGCATTATACAGGTTCTGTGGAGAGACAGCTTAACATCTGTGGGACAAATACTTGAGATCTGCTTTCACCTGATGAAATGGTAACTCATGTCTCTGCTAAAGCCACTTGTGCCTCTCACCCCAGGTGCTGCAGCTGTAACCTACAATTATTTCCTTTGCTTGCCACAGTAACACAGGTGCACTTTGGTGGAGATGGATCTCAGTCATCACTGGAGGATGAAGGAGGATATCTTCTCACCGGCTTTCTCTGGAGGAAGTATGGCACAATAGTGGGAAGTAAAACTGATCTATGTTACCAACACTTTATTAGTATAGCTCCTACAGCATCTTGATGCAGACGAAATAATATTCTTTATCAGTTAATAGAGTTCAAAATCTTAAGATCTCAGCATTCATCATTTAAAGTGTCATTTGACTTTCTAAATACAGGAGGATATTGTAGTTATTCCAAGTAGTGAGGTGTTGGCTAAAGGATTTTAATGGTGACTATTATAACAGAGAAAAAGCAGTGAGACATTTTTTATCATGCATGAAAGCAAGTGGAGTGCCTAATAGTTTCCAGGTTAGACCCAGGTGTTGGGGAAAAAAAAAAAAAAGGAAGATCTTGTGAAAAATGCTCATGCTGAAATATACAAAGTCCAAAATTTTCTATCTTATATTCAGTTGCTATAATTTCTTTTAATGAGAATCTCTGAGACATAAGAATATGTCAGGAGACTTCAATCTTGGACTTAATAAAATATCTGAAGAAAGCTCCCCCCAAAAATTTCTGGGATAACCCTCAAACCAGTCACTCTTAACATTTTTCTGTAATGTTTGCAATACATCAGATATTTTCATTTTAAAACTGTAATCAGCTAAATCATGAAGGGAATTAATTAATAAAAAAGACAAAAGTATAAAAAATTATCTGCCTCCTGACTCACCAGCTTAATTTGTTCAATAAGTCAGAAGTCCTTGTGGGAATCCAGAAAGCAGAAAAGAATGTATTTCTGTTGACGTTCTGCATGAGAAACATTTTTTCCATGGAACTACCTGCAAGGTGATTACCTCCTGTAGTTTCATGTCTCATTTACCAAGGCCTTGGAAATAAACTAGGAGAAAGATGTTTTCTGCCACTCAATATGTATAACGAATTTTGTTGTCTAGCACAGTCGTTATATTTGCCCATATATAAAATGTTTAAAGTGCTCTGTCAAGGTTTTGGTTTTTGTTGAAGTGTGGTCTAAGCAGGGCGTAAAGAACTGCAGGTCAGAAGATGTACAGAGTAATGTGAAGGACAACGATGGCAAGTTCAGTTTTATATTTACTGTGAACCCCTGATATGTTTTTTGCAGGTCTTCAGATGACACATTTTGCATCTCTATATGTACCTTGTTTTGGATTAACAGCAAGATACATCTTCCAGGAGTCTACATATTATGTACATCTAGCATCCCTTAAGTAAAAAAAAAAGTGATTTTCAGTAGGAATCAGGGACCTTCATACAATTTTTCATTGAAACTGACTGTGCCCTGAGCTTTCATTGTTTACAGAGAGTGGCAACTATTGTAAATCGCATGGGTCAGGTCAAATTATGTTGGGTACCTATATGCTTTTTAGTTGGTTGATCTTCAAGATGATCAGACAGCTCTATTTTAAAGAAATCAAGAAAATTTATTAGGGGAAGGCTGTCTCAAAGCTGGGGGGTTGCAAACATTTTGAGTTTGGAAGAGAAACTAGAAATAGGTTTGAAAACAGACCTCTGAAACTCACTCTCCAAAGGAATGAGGGAATTTTGACAGGGACTGATAACCCCTGCTCTTATCTATTTTAAATACAACTATTCCAGGTGCAGAAGAGATTCTGCTTTTACAGCTATGTAAAATATGGCAGTTGGAGACAGTATTAAACCTGCAGCCAATTTGAATTGTAGTATCATCTCTGATGTATATATTGACAGCTGCAAAGTACTTACAGAAATTACAACATACAAGAACTCTTGAATGAGTTGATGCGCAGAGTAAACAAAATGACTGACCTGACATTATATCCAAAACCAAGATATATCAGCTTTTATTAACTGGTTCTATCCATCTTAAATAGATATGTTTTAATATCAGATACTTCAGTAATAAGCCTAATTTTAGAACTAGACTCCATTTAAATGACTAAGGAGTCTTTTAAAGAAATATGCATTTTTTAGAAAGTTGCAATTGTGTTGAACTCAGAAGTAAAGCAAAAGTTCCACCTCAAACTATAAAAAAGGGGAAAAAGATACACTAGAAAGAGAAAGGGGTGGTATTTAACAAAAATATGGATACAATTCCTACACAAAAATATTGGTTTTTTTCTTCCTTTTTAATAAAATCTGCTAAGTTGAACCATGAAAATATATAGTTAAGAATATCATCCTTCTGCTGGTACTCAAATACATTAGACTTAGTTGATCTTGTGATTAGTTTGTTTAAGCCAAGTGGAAGTAAGAAAATTTACAAGCAGATGGCAAAACTTTCACAACAGGATAGGAGATCTGCTCAACTCAGTCCTTGTTTCCTAGAGGGCAATAGGTGTGGCCAAAATAGAGAGGGAGGGCTAAAAATGCAGTCATTCTAAGATATGGTAACATCTCTCTAGGATTATTGATGTTATTTATTGAGCAATTAACAAACGGAATGAAAATACAATAATGTTAATTTCATGAAGTAAAGCAATTTCATTTAGCTATTGGAGCGAGGAGTGAAAGAATTACCCCATGTAATAGGAATACCTGTAGGTATATCATAGAGCTTGTAAATTACAAAATTAAATCTTTGCTCTAAATCAAACAAAAAAAAACCTTTTGTTTCTGTTATTTACTATAGTATATAGATACATCTAGGGAGCAAGAAGCAAAATCTGTCTCATATTTTTTTCATGAAAAAAGAAAAACCAGTACATTCGACACTGGTTTTCAGAGCACTTTATAATTCTCATAATCTTTCCCCAATTAGTACTGTTTTTCAGCCAATTCCTCTGTTTATTGTAACTGGCAAACAGCCAATTGTAATTGAACAGCCCTAAATTTTATTAATAACACAGTCATCACTTTATTCACATGTCCCCAGGTTTCTCCATACCCATATGCTCCCTTTCTCGTACTCATGAATAGCTTATCTCTTCAGACAAAATGAGCAAAACATCAATAGTAAATTAATTATTTACTTTTAGTATTATTTACCTAGGATATGAAAAAACTCCAAATTTCATTAAGGAGAATAAGCAATTACAGGATATTCCACTTGGATACCTTCAACAGGCTTAAAGAAATCCACAAAGAACTATTATTTTGATGACTCTAATGATTTCAAGTCTACTGAAACAAATGCATATTCGTGATTTTCTAACCAATATACTTATTCCATGATGAACAATCTCATATAAAAATCTGATTATAGGAATCTGTCTTTTCACTGTCAATCATGCAGCCCTTGAAATAGCACAGTGAATGATGGGTGAAATTAATTCCTTCCACTGGTACTAAAAGCTGCCTTTGTACATCTTTGATCCTAGTTCAAAATGTGATGTTTGTTTTTATTTTACTACTGTGGAAGGGATGGAGCATTGGTGAATATTGTAGAAGAATATTCACAAATATATGCATCCTACAAAAAATAAGAAAAAACCCCAAACCACAATCAAAATCTCTTTGATGATGTTAGGAGCCTTTTTACTGTATTCTCTAGAATCAACTGTTTCTACTGAAAATGTGGGAATCAAAGTTGTATATATTCACTGAAGTAGGCTCTCCCATAAAAATTGGTTGATATGTAGCTCACATCACAACTTTAGAAAACTTTTAAATCAATTTCTAATAAATATTTTTGTGTGATTGCAAGCTTTTCTTTATAAAATGCAACAGGGCTAACCACATATGGAAAATTACACAAATGCTTAGGAGCTTTGCTTTGTCAGGCACGAGACATTAGTGCTACACAGGGTTAAGATAGAGCTGTGGAAGGTTCCTCCTAGCCAGGTAGGAGGATCCTATAATACAAGCCATTAAGTAACACTTTAAACCACAGGATATCTATTCAATCAACGTTGAGATAAATTTTACTGCTGTTTTGTTACAAATGTTGCAGAATAAGAGAGTCCCTGCTCTTATAGAATTAATTAGTCATTACAGATAGTCTAAAGATTATGAGAATAGTCACACAAAACTGAGGGTATAAATCATCCCATTCTGGTAGTGGGAGGACTGTCCTTTAACACCGAAAAAGTGCACAGAACATGACATGGTGTTAGTAGAAGGCACATTTTTCCATGGCATCCTGAAAGAACAACAATTAGCAATAATCACATGCCATATATTTAGTAAAAATATTTCAAATAAACAAAATGGTGCTTGAAATGTTCTTTTAAATGCTACAAAAATATAAACCTTTAAATGACAACAAAGATAGCTCTACCTCATATTTACAAGTTTATTTGTGTGCTTGTCTTTCCAGTACTGACCTCGTGTACAGAGCAATAATAGGAACCATAAATTTGTTGGCAGCATTGAGAACAAGTTTCAGTTCCACAGTGCATGCGCAGTGCAAATTGAACAATGCAGATTAATATAAACCAATTTAAGTATTTACAAACAATGAGTATGTGCCAAATGATGCAATAATCTGTTTTACTTACTGGAAAGAAAAGTAGTAATGAAAAAATGCTGCTTTCATTATGCCTTTTGACAATGACTAATGCATTATTTTCTTTCATGTAATTTCAATAATGTTTTTTCCTTTAATTTAGGAAGCTGAAGAATGCCCACAGACTGTGTATGAGTAAAAAGCCACATGTCTGGTGTGGGAATAGATGCAAAATAGTATCTTCCTGAGTATCTGACTTGCTTGTTTGAATGTGACTTGCTCCATACTGGAGGATTCAGTTATCAGTAAAAACTGGAGTCTTTTTTTTTTTTTTTNTTTTTTTTTTTTTTTTTTCATAGAAGTGGGAAATGAAGCTGAATCTACACAAGAACTGGTCTCTCTCTGTCCTCAGCTTTTTCCTCAGAGAATCTACCCTCAAGGGAGAATATCTCACACCTGTCACTCAGTCCAGTGTTGAATGAAAGCTTAAAAAAGGCTTTGGGGAAACCCTTTTGCAGTAAAAGAACCTCCAGGGTAAGGTGCACTTCCTATCTCTGTTCACTTTTTGTACTGGAGATCTTCCCACTGGCACAGCTCTGAGGAGTATGGATTCCTTCTAAGAAGACTGAAGTGTCTGATATCACCAGGTACAGGCTTCGTGTCTGTCCTGCACTGAACAAAGGTGTATCTTGTGTGGTTTACTCACAGTGAGAAGCACTGTCAAGCTGCACCAACACTGGACTTGTTAGAAATGCAGAGCAATACAACAGCCCAGGCCCAGAACACTGACAGGACAACCACATCCAGCAGCAGGGGGTGAGCAGGGGGCAGTGCTGGGTTACTCCTCCCTAAACTATGCCAGAGGCCAGGTTAACAATGCAGCAGCATGGGCTGTCTCATGCTGGCACTCAAACCTGAGCTCCATCTCTCTGATTAGTTTATTACTGCAGACAAAGGTGTAGTGTTTAATAGCCCACAAGTAGGTTTATCTTCCTGGTATTTGTCTGAATGCACTTTTAACAAATATAAATTTGTAACTTCCAGGATTGATGGGAGTTTTACAGCCAATTTCAGTGAGAAAAAAGCCAAACCAATGCCAATTGTCTTCAAAGCCCATCATTCATCTTCTTGAAGAGTTAAGGAACTCAAGATCTGTACTTAAGATGTTTAGAAAGCCTTTTAATATACATGTGAAAGAAACAAACAGTACCTGAAAATGCAGTATCAGGCAATAACTCAGTACTCATACATATAGTAAGCTGAATAAAAAAAATTAAAAAAGCCCAACTGTTGCTATGGAAAGGCTATGTAAACATGTATAAATTTTTGTATAATAGATTTTTACTAATTATAGAAGACATCACTATGTTAATTTGTCACATGCCATCAGCAGATTGATATCTTATGGGAGAATGTTGCAGTTCTTACAGCACTTGATATTTTACAGATAATTATATAAATATTTAACAGATTGACACAGATTTTAAAGCATTTTGCCATATCATTTACCATATTTTACACTAAATTAATAGTTATATAAAATTTAAATGATCCCAGCTGCAATCTGAAATGTTAAGTAATTACAAAAATATTATCTATTAATTATTAAGGCAAAGGATGCGAAATGCCATTTCATGAATTAGTACCATGGATTTTTTTTTTTTTTTTATGTTTGACCCCTTCAACAACATGGCTTAGTAAAAGCAATAGTTTTTAAAATGTGAGCCTACCTTTGTTGTGACAGCTGCCACACTAGTGTAATGGTAAAAGAATGAACTTCAATATGTGTTCAAATATATGAACAGTCCCAGCAAAATAAATAGTTTATCTTTGTGCTGAAATTAATTTGATGACAAAGTGTTTTGCTTGATCTCAGCCTACAGATTAACAGTTAAAATTTTTTACATTACAGAACTCAAAGGTCCAGTGTCTTGATACTAGTTAAAGAAAGTGTGCTTGAAGAAAACTCTTCCAGGTAGTTATATGCATCCAAAATAGTCTCCTAAATTCTACCAGTCTGTGAACTGGAGAATTTTTCAACAGGAGAAGCTTTCTTTGCAACAAATTGTCATTGATTTTTTTTTACTTCCTTAACTTAGCTGGTAATTTGTGGAACTTGCATAAACTTTTACCTTTAACTCATAGAAGAAAAGAAGAAGAATGATATCCACTTTACAGTATTAAAAACATGATAATCTTGATGGTATTAATCAAGCTATAAAATGTCAGGGGTTCTGTTTTATTAAAAACATGACATCAGGGGTTCTGTTTTATTAAAAACATGACATCAAAAGATAGTAAGAACTAAATTATACAGCAGGAAATACCATGCTATGAACTTACGCTGTCAGTATTTAGCAGTACTCTTTTTATCAGTCTCTCTAGTGTTCCTACTCACCTTAGCTCAGTAACACACTTCTTGCATAACTGGTCCTGTCAAATCAACTCCAAATTAAGTTCAACAATCTTCGTAGCTTTTCCTATCTTTCTTCTGAGCAATCAGAAGTTACTAACTCTGTGACTCCTGGTTATGTTGATGACAAATTTTAAACTTCACCTAGAATAAAATGCAGATTTAAGCCATATATTAGACTAGCCAGTACTTTCCTAGCTAAGATCTTACTAATATTGCAAGGTGCTGCATATCTTGTAATACAAGTTACAAGTTTCCAAGTTTTAAAAAACTTGGAAAATAATGAGGTTTCATATAATTGTTTTTTAAATTGGCAGATCCAGGAAAAAATAGGCAATACATTTTGTGTGTAAGTCAAAACACTGCACTAAAGTATTGGAAAATAATCCTGGATTTTGTGGTTCATAAACATGGGGTGAGAGTCAGCCTACATTTTTATTTGCTATGATTCTACCCACAAAGCCATGGTGTGAGTTGGTTGGTAAAAGAAATTGGGGGATTTTTATATATATCTTCTTTATGGATTGTTGTCCTTTTTCATAAAAGCCCTCTTTATAGTAAGCTCTTATCAATCTAAACTGTGGACAAGTCACATTTGGAAAATGTTAAACTGGATGGTTTTGAGCAGTTCACTATATTATGATCTAATTTAATATATTGTCCTGTAGATCAACCTATGTGTTTTGGTAAGCAAATTATTGTCCTAAAATCCTGCTTTAGAGCAGCGCATCTTCTCTAATTATTGCAGTGGAAAGTCACTTGCCAAGTTCTTATGAAACTGATAAGAGCTGAACTTGAAGCATTCCCCCATACTTCATGTAAAGGCAGGACACACACAGGTTATTCTGTGGAATTGAGGCTAAAACAATCAAAAGACAGACCTGTCCCCCAAAAGAATTATTACTTTTATTATTTACATACCCAAAGTTAAAGGTATCCTCAGTTTCCCCTTGCTTTGGAAGAATGTTCAGGAAAACTTTAGGTCCCTTGGTACTTTGCACCAACACATTTCATACTCACACATTCCTATTGCTTTATACAGGATTTGTTTTAATGTTTCATTTAGGGTACCTATGCCCTTATCTTTTTTTGTCCCAATTCACTGACAAGCCAAGATTTGTCATTGTTTAGGTGAAGAAACACGGTTGGCACCATTTCTTCCCGCAGAGCCATGCATTTTCTATTGTCTGACCTTGTTCATTAATTTCTTCTGCTGTGGAATTTATAAAATTCTTTCCTTTCCTTGTTATAATAGACACTATATGCATTTTCATAAAACCTTCAGCCAGTATCTCAGTGAAATACAAAGTAATGGGAAGACATAGATGATATATGTATATATTACAATTATACAACCCAAAGATGTATTGACAATGTGATGCTTTTTTCACATTATCCATTTTCTCAGAACATTGGCTGAGCAATGGTTGTATCAGAAGCAGAATGTGTTCAGAGAGGGATAACAAAGAGGGGAGAAACACAAAGAAATTCCTTCATACTGTAGACATGAAAAGATCGGGTTTGTTCTGTATAGACAGATGCACCATCCTCTTTCCATTCCTAGGAAGTAATGCCATAAGACTGAATTAAAAACCATACAATTTACTGATGTGATTACAGGAGAGAGGCATTGGTTTTATTTAGAGCACATCTAAGTCCCTTTTACAAAGGTTTTTTGAAAACCAGGATGTGTAAACCTGAAGTTTTCCTTATGATCCTATAACCTATGATTGTTAAAAATAAGGAAGTAAATATCATAAGTGTAATTTTGAAATCATGGAGGATAAGAACACCACAATAGTAAATGTATCTTTGCAAGAAGAGAAAAGGAAACATAGCCAAATGAGATTCCACTTAACCTTTCTTGTAATGCATGAAACAGGCATAAAAGCCAAAGGCTATTCAAAATGCACAAATAAAATTCCTTTCACAAGAGATATCTTTAACTCACAGGACTTGTGGAGATGTCAACTCATCATATGCAAAGGGTTGATTAGATTCACAAAATAATTAGCCGTAGAGAAAAAGAACATCTAAGGCTACAATGTATTTTAAAATAAATAAAGGTGTATTCAGTTACTTAAAGAGGCAGCTGCTTATCTCTGTTTCAGGACAGCGTCTCCATATTAAGACTTGGAATGCAATTTGGCCTACAGGCAAGCACATACATGGTAAATGCTGAAAAAAAATCTTATTTTGTTGTTTAGGTGTATGGCTTCAGTGCACTGACATACTGTATCTGCATTTATTCTCTCTGTATGGTATGAGAGGAGCAGATGCCCTGAGTAGAGTGATCACTAATGGCAAGTAGGAAAAGATTTGGGTCATGAACTGTTGATAAGATAAAGTTTTGAATAAGCAATTCCAGATCTATACAATATGGAGGTATCATTGGCTTCAAACAAATGATAACCATGGTGTTCAATCAGGCTAATTAGCTGTGCAGAAAAATGTCCAGGCTAATTGACTTTGGCAAAGTGCTGTTTGAATAAGACTACTGCTCTGGGAGCCTAGTTACTGTGTCTGTGCTAAGTAGACACAAGGTCTACTTAATGTTTATGATTCATTAGCTTTTTATACTATCTAGTTGCCAGGAGCTTGTATTTTCAGGGAATTTGTTTCACTGCTCTAAGTGTGTGTACTCTGGTATTCAGTATCCAGAGGCTCCTGGTACAAATGACAGGCTGAACGTCTCCACACCAGGACCTTCAAAATGTGGTCTGACCAAGGAAACCAATTCTGAAAGATCTGTGAAGGACAATGCCTCAAATCAGTTTGATATCTACTTAGAGCTACACAAACCTAAGAAACTTGTAAAGGGATCTGAATCTTCAGCCTCAATCTTTTGGAGAGCCAGTTAAAACTAAAAAAGGTGTAAATATTCTGCCTGGATTTCAGACCTTCCCTCTTGGAACTTCTTTCCAACTTTGAACACTCCTTCATTCTTGGAATATATTGCTGTAGTTGTGGGCCACAAGTAATCCTTCAGAATAACTATTACACTATGCAACATAGCACAATGTGATGCGAATATTCTTTTTCTTTCTCTAGCTATTATGTGGTGTAGATAATGGGTAGTTTTGTCAGTGTCAGACAAGCAGTTTCCCCTCTAGAAGATCTCTTTCTGCTCTCAGAAATTCATCCCTTGAATTACTTTCTTCTTGCGGGGTGAACCCTAGTAAAACTGAAATGTCAAATGCTAGCAAGGAGAGATGATATTTTATCAGGCACTTATATCACAGTGACTGAGTAAAACTGAATCAAGTATATTTTTCTTTTTTCTTGCAGATTGTTGGCAACTTGCTATTAAGAAAGGCTAAAGATGAATGATAAATGTTGAACAGACCTTACAGCTACCCACAAACAATAGAGACAGCAACAGACTAGCAGGCAACAGCTGGAAAAGACCTATATGGGCATGCGGATCAGCCTTCTGTCAGTGCACAACTGCTCTCCACAATTCATGGGCTAGAGAGGTAAAATTTCAAGGGGAAATAATGATTTGCCTTGCATTTATGAAAACAACAGAAGTATTACATTTATTTTCTAGGTCTCTGACTAGGCTAACTGTAAGTTTCAGTTCACTGACCTGGTTTTATTTAAGGCAAGTTCTACCCAGGCTACCACCAATGGAGATCCATAGAAGTGTTAAGACAAAGGATGTTATTGCTTGAAAATGAGAAATTCTGAATATTTCAAGAATTTCTGTTTTCAAGGAAACAAAAGAAAGATGTGTGCAGCACTGTGTCCCTGTTCCCATTATCCATGTTACCATTATGTTCCTAAGAAGCTGCATGGTGTAGGCATATGAAGACCACTATTATGAGGTCTCACAGCCATGCTCATTGTTCAGAATTTCCAAGGATTCCAGATATCTTGGTTCTCTTGATTTATAAGCAGGAGCTGCTCAGCCCTGGAGATTCTTGGCTATTGAAATCCACAGTACAAATCCAGGAAACAGACCTTACCCCAAGGATAATCAAGGTATTTCTTAGTGATCTCTGTGACAAACATGCAATAGTTTCTGGTACATTTCCTCATAAACACAGGAGTTGGTGGGCTGGTAAGTAGAAAAAATCTTATTGTTTTTAAAATTTTCTGAATTACAAATTAAATCCTGCAATTTTATTGATATTTTAATTCAATAACTTCCAAGACAATGTACTGGGATTAGAGAACATGGAGGATGAGCCTTTCTTGGAAAACAGGAATTCATAGAAGAGCTTAGACACCTCAAGAGAATCACTTTGTATGTTTTCATGGCAGGAAAGACTAATAAAATCTTTTAATTTAAATGAAAGGGGAAGATGAAGAAGAATTTAGGCAAAAGTCATCTGAGCAACTGAGCTCATCCAGAAGTCAGGGATGAAGCCTAAGCTGGTCAGTTTGGTTCATAGTAAGTGGAAACAGATGGACAAAATCATTGAGTATAATGACTTATTGGAAGCTTTCAGGGACTGAAAAGAGAAGCAGATCAATTGCTGTACGTAGGGATTCATACACTGAGATCACCTGTCCTCCACTGCATTCTCTGTCTTGTGATGGTGCCAAATACACAGACTTTCTGCAGACTTTCTAAGTTCTTATGAAAATGCTGTGTGAGATGTATCAGAATCACTGTTTTTGGAGTTGCCAGAGGAAACAGTCTGTCATTGAACTTCAAATTTCTAATTCAGCATAAATGGAGAGAGAGAAACTATGACTAGGGCCATATCCAAAAAGGATTTTGTAGTATCTCAAAAGTACATGGTATTGCAACTTCACTCTTGGGTGAAATATAATGCTCTTGGGTAGAGCTCAAGCTGGATCACCTGGATATTCTTTCTACCTTTAAATTCTGGCTAAAATTTGAAAGGCAGAACAGCTCTGTTCTTAGAGCTACTAAAAACATTTTCTGGAATGGAATTTTTCTGATTTGGTGGTTTTGAGAAGTCAATTTCATGCATTTTTTGAATGATAGATATAGAAAATATTAGGCTGCAATCTTTTAAAATTTTTAGCTGTTTCCATTAATTTTTAGGGTAAACATGTCAACAAGCTGGGGATATGCCCAAAGTCTGGGTTTGTTTCTTTGGCAAATACAGAGCAAGAAATTAAAAATGAAACCAGAACTATTTAGAATGAAGTTCATTCTTTTAGGATCAATATGCAACTCCACTTGAAATGCCTTGCTCTCAAAAGAATGCATTTTGCAATGTATTATCTCAATAAATACTTCTAGGGTCTGAGTACATAGCGTTGGGGGATTTGTTCTCTTGGATACAAAAAACTTGATTTTTGATTCATGTATTGAATATTGTTATTGATTATTTGAATTACATTGCACATTTCATGCTAAAATAAGAAATGAAAATGCTGCTTTCTGTCTAGGCCTTGAGAAAAATGATCAAGTGTTGTCTCTTGTTTGGTGAAAGAACCTCATACAATGCATGAAAAACACCGTAATGAAATATTTCAAAGCTAGAAGATGATTAGGAAGAAGAGATATTAAATGTCTTGTCAGAATGATGACATAATATCATACTACCATCAACCCAAATGGTTGTGTCAACCACTGCAAGCCACTAATCATCTAAAAAGAAAAAATGTAGAGAAAAGAAAAAGAATAATGAAAGAAAAGGATCTGACTCAGTTTTTTGGCACAAACATTTATATTGAAAAGCTCTATTTCCTTTCAGATTACAGTAAATAAACTTCAACAAAAACTTTGAAAAGTAGACTTACTTTTCCTTTGTGTTTGTTTTTATTTGGTCTTGCTGTAAAGTAGGTGAGAACATATAGAGCACTTCAATGAGGGATTTACGGATGGAAGAAAAGGATGATAATTAGTGGAATTAGTGATAATGTGAAAGTTTTTCATTCAGGAGAAAGTGTGTATTTATTATTATTATTAGTCATAGTAGTAGTATTACTACTACTTTACAAAAGTGACTAGGGCAGGACTCTGCAATACCTGTGCATAAAAATTCTTCAAATATGCTCAAAGATATTTCCACAGTCAGACTGGAATACTTGCCCCCAACATAAGAAGGACATGAATCTGTTGGAGTGAGTCCATTGGAGGGCCACAAAAATGATTTGATGGCTGGAGCACCTCTCCTATGAAGATAAGCTGAAAGAATTGAGGTTGCTCAGTCTGGAGAAGAGAATGCTGCAGGGAGACCTTAAAGCACCTTCCAGTATCCAGAGGAAAAAAGAGAGTTGGAGAGGGGCATTTTACAGGGACATGTAGTGATAGGACAAGGGGGGAATGGCTTTGAATTGAAAAAGGGAAAGGGTTAGATTGGATATTAGAATGATGGTTTTGACTGTTGTTGTAGCTATGATTATTGCTGTTGTTGTTGTTGTTGTTGGTGTTGGTGTTGTTGTTTTTGTTTGCTGTGAGGATTGGAACATGTTTCTAGATAAGTTGTGGATGTCCCAACCCTGGCAGTGCCCACGTCCAGGTTGGATGGGTCTGTGAGCAACCTGGTCTAGAGGAAGGTAGTCCTGCCATGGCAGGGGATTGGAGCTAGATGATCTTTATGGTCCCTTTCCTTTCAACCCACATCATCCTATGATCCCTTGATAATTCATCTGTGTACCTGCTGGAATAAGGTACAAAGACATGCACAGCAACAGACTGTGTCAGCATTGTGCAGGTACCTATGACAGTCAGACTTTGTAGATCCCAGTCAAAAATTATTCTATTGTAAATAGCCCCAGTGAAGGCACAAAAACATCAATGATACTATATGTTATTGTATTACTATGGGAAGCCTTCTAACCTCACAAAATATAAAAAGTTAGAGATTATATATATCACATTCCAGTTGAATTGACTCCATGTTCACTAATATATGATCACTTTTTTATTCAGTTTTGTATTTATTTACAATAGGAAAAGTGTAATATCCTCAGTCAATGGAAAGAAGAAATATAAATGGGGATATGCTGAAGCAAGACATCAGGTGAAAAGGGCTGCATATTGGGTATCTTTGACCTAAAGCTGCGTGATTGCAGAATTGCCAAGAACAAGTAAGGCTGAGTGGCTGAAAGTGAAGTGAGAAATCCAGGGGGAATAGAGTTCTTGTATTCCTTGTTGCCCTGGCTATTTGCTAATTTAGTTAAATAGGGCTGCTTCTCAACAAGAGAAACCATATTTATATGGTATAAATTATGGATGGTAAAATGTAAGATGAAGGGTTTTTTTTATTGTCAAGCCAAACATTTGAAATAGGCTAGCAGCATTCAGGTACTAGTTGAAGTACAATTTTACAGAAAATGGCATATCCATAATAGCATAGATGCTTTTTGCTTTAAACCTCAGAATATTTTATTCTAAGGCTCATGAGAACTGGAAGTGCTTGATTTGGAAAATGGCACAGTAAAACATTTTCAGGAAGGAATTTTTGATTTTGTGTATCATCTTGTGCTCAAATTGGTGTAGATTTTAGAAGAAATTAAAACAGCTTAAATAAAACATTTATTGTCTCTAACCATTTTACAAAACCATTCAGGCAAATCAAGAAACCAATTAAAAAATATTAAATGCTATAACTCTGTGATTTTTGAGATTGCATTTTGCTTTGGTCCAAATAATAGAAAAAATTGCTTTACCAGAAGGTCCTTAGAAGGTCCATAGGTCCCAACAGAAATGAATATTCAGACTTCCTGAAATCTTTAAAGCATCCGTTCCAACTGAAAAGCAAAATATGCATCCTGGCCCTATTTCTAGGTATTCTTGTGTTGCAGTTGCTGATCATAACAGCTTTACTACATAAAAATACAGGGAGCGGTTTCCATACATCCCATAAATTGTGTTTCATCCCTACTCTGTACTGGTTGTTGGCAGAAAGGTGGCATTGTGGAAAAAAACTTTCCTTGTAGAAGTTTAGAATTCTTTAATTACCCAGAGGACCATGCTGAAGAGTTATTGACATTTTTGTTTGGCTGGATTTTTTTGGAATTTATTTTTCTATTAATACCTATTTTCTTAAAAGTAAAGTGGTGCCTTTTGTTCTGGTCAGCAATTCCTTAGAGATTTTAATTAAGTCTTGTCCATTACAGCCCATTAGATGGTGTTAGAAAGCAATTTGGTTTCCTTCCCCAGTCCCTGCCAGCATGCTTACACAATTACTTCCACAGAGCTTTAAAGATGAAATTTTCAAAAGCATCAGCATTGGCAAAATGCTGTTTTCAGTAAATCAGTGGTCATCCCATTGACTTCAAATCTACAAGAAACAAAATAGCAAATGTCCTTGTATCTTTAAAGACCCAAAGCTGTATAAATTATGGGAAAGCACTGTAATGCATTACAGCAATACCACTAAGCTAATTAGTTGCTGCTTTCAGTGGCTTCTTATGGCAATATAATTCAACTGTTTGAGACCTTCTTCCCTGTTCTGGTTTTGGGGAGTAATGGAAACATTTTTATTATAACTGACACTGGCAATGAGATTTCAGAGCTAACTTTATGAACCTCATATCTTTTTTTTTTTTTCTTTTTTTTTCTTCAGGAGCACTACTTTTAGAGACAGAAAAAAAAATATTGGAACTTATGAGCCTGTCTGTCAGGGTGGAAAAGAAAGTAGAAGCAGTCACAGAACATCTGAAATCATTCTACATTTAATAATTTACAAAACATGAAAGAAAAAGTAAACAGCCAAGACTGGAGTGATCGCACTGCAAAATATAGAAAGCTGCATCCCAAATGCTTGGAAGTGTTAGAGGTATTGTTCTTCTGACACGTCCTTCAGTGTTCTCAGAATTTTTATTTTTTCTTTTCCGTTAAATACCATTGTGAGATGTTGTTTCTCACTCAGTTTTAGGTTTCAATATGTGAAAGTTAAAGTTCCTTTAATGATGGAATTAAGAGTCACAAAGGCTTGTTTTTATATTATGAATATTTTCATTGTTAGTATTTTGAAGCAAAACTACCTCATTCCTGATATAATCATTGTTAGAGACTGGAGCTAAGTCTTGTTCAGGTAGGATCCAATATTTAAGATAAGCTGACTCTCATGGTTCCTAAGAAAAGCTTTAGAAGAGAGAAAAGTTTATTATTATGGCTCAGCCCCTTATTGCTGTTAAGCTTTATAGACAACCACTTCTTTGTGGATTTAATAAATACTGACCAATCAACTAATTTTTGTGTTTGCAAGTGGCAAAGAATAAGCTCTCTAAAGGGATGAAAAGTATTAATCACATATATTTAAGTAAAAGGAGACATATTTCCCAATTTTAGCTCCACTGGTGATAATCTTATTCATTACAACAGCTCATATCCAAACCTTGGAGTCCTCATTTACCACTTCCTGTAGGCTAGTGAACAAATGCATCACTGAAAATTGTGTCTGGCTATGCTGATATGTTGAGCAGTGAAATAGACAAACCAACACAGGCTACGGCAGCACCTCAACCCTTGTGGGGTGTCCTGTGGCAGTGCAGGGGACTCCTGGCATACCCCTCAGGTGGGCACTGCTCCCTGCCTGAGCCCCAGGGAAGTAGCTGAGCACTAAAGTGTGAGGGAGCTTAATGCCATGTAACCAGTGGTTACATGTAATTTACAGAGCTGGAAGACAATCTTGTTAAGAGGAAGACAAGGAGATAAAGACAAAATAGCTACTCAATAATAGGTACGAGGTGTTAGGCAGTGTGCCAGTTCCTTTCCATCTGTATTTGGCATCTGTTGACTTTTGCACTTTTTTTGTGTGTTTTCAGCACTTTTCATTGATTACAGATTTAGATGCTGTGATTTCTAGCAAGTATGATACCAGAAAATTGTCAAAATATTTGCAGCCAAATGCACACCCCTTCAAAATTCCACAGCCTTTAAACTCCAAAGCTTACGGGCAGAAAAGAAAATTAAATATTGCTTAGATTCACAATTTTAATTAGAAAAAGAAAAGGTGCATTTTGAGAGCAATATGATGATGTTTAGATAAAAACTTTTTAATTGGTTTATACTGGCATTAGAATTTTCCAAACCAAATATTTTTACCTTTATACATCTTGTGGAAATATGGCTGGCGGTAAAAGTAGAGGAAACTGGGAAGTTTTGTTCACATCCTAACAGAAGTCATAACAATATGGAAATTATAGGGTAAATTACAGTTGCTACTCCTCTGATGGAATGTGGCTGGCATCCTCAGAACCTATTCCATGATGATTCCCCAGACACACAATATGCAACCACAAGCAAGTGCTAAGGAAAATGGAATGGAGAGTGGAGCAGAGTGGAAGCATTATGGCTAGGCTCTGAATCCACACAGGGAAGAGAACTGAATGGTACTTTGCAGCTGATAAACTGCATAGCATTTGTCAACCAGAGGAGATAGGTGAAGATGTCTAGATCCTGAACCAACAAATATGAGAAAAAACTCTCTTCAGATAAACTTCATTACCATTACCCACCTCCAAGGTATGATCACCCCTCACTGAGGAAGTGTTCTGTATTTTTTTGACTGTCTCTTCAAGAGCAAAGTGGGAGAATTTTACATCAATCAGCAACAAAGGTATGTATGACTAGAGTCACTCAAGCTCCAGCTAAAGATAAGGAATTAATATATAAGTGTAAGAGACGGTCCGAAGATCCCTCATCTGCCTCACGACCATTGTCAAGGACAGAGACTGAAACTCCTAAAAGGGACTCTGAAATCTTAACACAGGAGTTCTGGCCTGGCTGAGGTGGGATGTTGGCCAGGTGCTGCCTGCAGGTGTGTTCAATGGAAAAACCCAGCACGTATATTGGAACATCAGAACCTGAGCAGAAACAATGGGCAAGTCACGGTGAAGTGGCTGCGCCTGCTGACCTGTTCTGGGCGACACGGTACCTGCTGACGACCGACCTGTTCTGAGTTCTCAAAACGAACACACTGTGGTGATTTTTCCCCACCTGTTTGGCCAACTGCCTGTCGCTTCGGAGAGGACTATAAGGACCCCTGAGTTAACCAAAGACTTTGAGATCTCCCCACGAAAGAAGACGGATCTGTTGGCTTGACCACAAGGACTTCGTCTCTCCATTGGTAGCTATAACCCACCCCCTCTTTCTCTTTTCTTGCTATCCTTTATTTCCCTTCAAATTCTTCTATCACGTTTGTTGGCACTAAATAAAGGTGCATTTTTTGATTGGGTAAACTGAGTTGTCCCCCGTTGTGTCTTTTGCGCTCTGAGATCCTTAAATCGAACCATCACGAACCCTGCTTGTGTGAGCGGATTGTGACAATAAGTAAGTTGAAAATGGGAGAAAGTTAGGGAAGACTCCATTGCAACTACTGGGATCAGTCAACAGGCTGAACCTGTATTCTCCCCCTTAGGGACACCTGTTGGGGAAGAGTCACAATCTGTGCATGCTAAATATTTTGCTGGGGATTACAACTTGTCTGTGTATTGTTTGAATGTGTTTTCCCAGTCAGATACCATCACCAACAATTCCTAAACCTTAACCTTTGACAATTTTGTATTAATAAAGAGTGTTATTCTATAGACTGTAAGTGCAAGTCCTTCATGGGTGCTGGCAGTCGCCGGCAGAAGGTAACTCAAATAAAGTGGAAGACCCACTGAGGGGTTATAAAGTGGGAAGACCTGCTGAGAGCTCTTATGCTGTTGCTATGTATCCCTAATTAAATCAGTCAAATCACCCTCCAGTCCACCAAAACTGTTCAGTGAAAGGTCCCCATAGCAGGACACTGTCAGACTTGGTGGGGCACAAGGGTCTCAGCTTACCTAGAACACTGACAGACAAATCAAATACTATGGGTTGAAGAAATCTCCCCTTTTCACGTGACACGTGTTTCAGATTTTCCAAGGTTGATCAATGAAATTATTTCTTTTTTTCCAGCCTGGAGGGAAGATAAATTGGTTTTTGGCAATAGGAAACTCAATGAGATGGGAAATGTTCCTACATCAGTGAAGACAGACATGACAATTTGACGTGGTATCTAATGTTCACTAATGCAGTGAACATTATAGCACTTAGATGATAAAGTGAAGGAAAAGCTTTAGGGAAGGCAGTAAGAGACTATTCTGGCAAATATACTGTTGAAGGAGATGAAGTTTTCTGTGTTTTTTCTTTAAGTAATTATATAAATAAGAGTAAAAGACAATGCAGAAGAATCAGGCTGTTAGGTCTTTTAAAGTATGGACACAGAAAGGAAGGATCTGGTCCACTTAATAAGCAAGCTCAATGGGGAAAATCCAGCTAGTTTTTTTCCTCAGGTTTTATTTCTTCCTTCTTAATCTTTTAATGTTTTGTTGCTATTGTTTCCTGTCTATAAGGCTGAGCAAGGACCTCAGTGAGATTTGAAGTCCCTGTAGATTTTCCTGCTGGCTCCTAAACTGAGTATAAGTACAATATTCCCAGGCTTATCCAGCTCTGCTTTAGAAACCATTTGTAATCCACACAAGAGCAGTAAAGAAGAAACATATACCATATTATTACTGGGATAATTACTGCCTGGCTAATCTCAAATTTCATTGCTTCTGGGCTTCTTTTCTTATTAGCTGTGAATGTTTATAATTTCAAGTGATTGTATAAGTCCTTCTTGCCTCATCTAGCCCCTCTGCAGAAGGAACAGTTGTCCTTGACTTTAAAGCATGATATATCCTCTTCATTTACAATACATCCAAATCCACTCTAAACAGTCTTTCTGTTTCTTGGTGAGGTGCCAGTGATTCTGAACATTCAGATCCTGCCAGCTAGTACTATTGTCAATAGCCAACTTTCAGGAGGAAAGACATGCTCTAAAGCTTTGAAGTAGTTGATCAGCTATGCTCAAGTGACTGCTGCTCCCTATATGGATGGAGCTTGGATTCACTGTACACACTCCTCATTTCAGTACAAAGTCAAAGAAAGAGATCTGAGAAATGTCTCTGTTAATCTCCAAAAGATGAAAACAAGTTCTACTTTCTGTTGCTTACATATGTGGCTAACATCCTCTAGCCCACCATAAGATCCTATTTCCTCTCTCCAGAGGAGACCAGACATTGTGCTGCTTATCTCCCTCCAATTTAATGCACCCATTTTGGTAAACCTGCATTCAGTAGTGTCCAAAATCCAGGAATCCTTTCTCTCAGGTGAGTCCCCCAATCAAAAATCTGAAAACTTCTCTGTTTTTTACTTTCTAGGTCAATTTATATTTAATTATTTTAAAATTGCCAAAGTTCCAGACAAAGGGGTGCCTGTTGCAAACCACACTACACCTGCCAGTTGATTACAAGCTCCCCAAAGACAGGACACTACAGGACCTATTCCAGGACAACCTTCCCTTCCCTTCCCTTCCCTTCCCTTCCCTTCCCTCATGCCTGTATTGAAAAATGCTGCACAAATTATCATGACAAAGTTCTCATTTTCTTAATTGCATCTAAATGTTCACTGCTGCTCTAATTATTCAATAGTGGGGATTTTAGATATATTTCGGGAAGTGTGATAAATATGTACAAATTTTCGTGTGTCAGACAGTTCTTCCAGACAAAAACAGAAAACTGTATTTTCTACTGGAAACAGTTTGAAAAAGGATTGTCTTTAAACTCACGAATTTTAAGTATTCAGGTACTTTGCTGGTTTGAAAACAAGCAGTAACAAGCAAAGGAAATGCATTCCTGAGGGGAGGTGTGTCTGTAAGTACTCTGACATAGAAAATTCAGACTTCTAATCTTTCTCCTTTTTCCTTCTTTTTTTTCTCTTGTACACAAAAATTCTAAAATTCAATGGCACTAAGATGATTCTCCCAGTTTTCTTTTATGTATTTTTTACCTATTTTAACTCCTGGGAGCTAAAAGCTTGTCTATTTTTGCATCTCCTTTACTCCATCTTGTCAATGCTATCCTCCTCTAGTGGAAGTATTTATTCAGAATCCTTTGACAGGAGATTCTAAAGATGTGGATGTCAGGGAAAGCTGAAGCATCACCATAGCATTATGCAAAAATGTCTATTGTAATATAAATCCCTATGCTGCAGCAATTTTAGCCTCTCATTTAGTCACTTATACAAGATGTGCTATAATCATGGTGAAGTCATAACTTATTGTTGCACTGATAGATTCCATACAATCAGTGCATTGTAAAATATGATGAAAATCAAGTTTTATTCTGGCAATTCTGCATTACATGACAATAGAGAAACTGCTCCCTTAAATCCTTAGTCCTTTATTTTTCTGCTGGCTGAATCTGCTTTTCCCAGAGGTTTTGAGATGCAGCCAAGTAACATCCACTGTCCTTCTCAGGGGCTATTCTCCATCTGACTAACAGAGCATCAGCTGGCTCCCTGACCCTTGCTGAAGAATTCCCCGATGGATCTTAAAGAATGAGTTCCAAAAAACTCCAACCCATAAGCAGTAAAGCAGTATTCATTTTTCTCTTCTGAAAAGGGAAGGCCACAGATGCCAAGCTGGGGAGGTCTTCTTTGAGAAGCTCTACATCCTTCTTTGGCAAGCTCCCTACGCTTCTGTCCTGGCATCACAGCAGCCACTGCTGGCTCACAGCCAGCTGCCTTTGCCTGTTGGTTTCAGCCTTCCACCTGAGGCTTTCCATCTATCTTTCTAAGGCTGAATCTCTAGGATACAAGACCAAGACATCTTCTGTAACCTCTCACCCTGAAACAAGCTTTTTGTGCCAATAAAAGATGATGCATTTTCATAACATTCCTGGCCTCATTTACGGGAAAGAATTTGCTTTTTTAGGATCTGTACTTTGGCTTCAGGAAGACATACAGCAGCCTCTGTTCTATTCTTATGAAACAGCTTGACTCCCATAAAAGATGCCAGGTAGAATGATTAAAGCAATGTATGGATTTTCCAGGTCTCCTTTTTAGCCTTCTCAAAGGATTGAGGGACACTACATCAGTCCTTTCCAAACTTACCCTGCTTTTCCATCAATATTTTGCTCCATTCAGATTAATTACATAAAACATTTTCTGCTGTCCAAAATGCAAACTTCTTGAGCCAAATAAAATTCATTTCCTATCATAAAATCATACTTTGAATAATAAACATGTCGATAAAAATATCTGAAGCTTTTCTCACATCAGAGAAATAATTTATATGATTTTTTATGACATTATTACTATAAAAAGTTAAAAAGTGGGTTCAACATTTAGCACTAAGGGTGAAGTTTGAGGTCATTCTGATCTATCATGGAAGCGAGTTCTAAAATCATGGACCCGTTGCTGGTTTTCTGCACATAAATTTCACTTTTAAGATTAACAATGGTATTGTTATAGCCATGGGATATCACAACCATACAGCAAGCAAGTGACTTTGTAATTTAGGTCAACCCCACTGAAGGATTTAAAGATTAATTGAGGACAGGCAGAACATTGTCTTTGGATGCTTTTTTTTTTTTTTGTTAAGACTACAAGCAGAAATGTTGTGACATCAATCATACAGAAGCATCCCACATGTGGGTAAAATTTTTAACTGACTAACAAATCCTTCAAAAGTCATGAGCTCTTCTGTCACACTAGTGCTACCTAATGATTCAAATTAGTCCTGCACCAAAAAAATTAAAGACATAAATGAGAACCAGCATGCTAAGTCAAAACAGGTGAATATACAGTATTTGTGTTTATAGTATCACCAAGACATGCCAGCAATATATGTTTTTGTTTTAAAAGCCCTGTGACTCATTGAGGTGGGATGACCTTAGCTGGGCACCAGCTGCTCAACAAGCCACTCCATCACTCCCCTTCACCGCTGGAGAGGGGAGATGAAACAAGATGGAAAACAATGCATACATCATGATAAGGCAGTTTACTAAACCAAAAGTGAAAGGTTGTGGGCACAGAAAAAGGAGGAAAAAATATTATTCTCTACTTTCCCATCAGCAAGTGATGTCTGGCCACTGCCTGGGAAGATGCACTTTCACATGTGTGGCAGTAGCTCAAAAAGGCAAACATTGCAAATCACAAATGCTCCCCACTTACATCTCCCTTTACTTAACTTTTTTATTTGAGCAGAGATCATATGGAATGGAAAATCCCTTTGGTCAGTTGAGGCCAGTGGTCCCAGATGTGTCCCCTCCACAGGTTTTGCCTCTCCCCAGCCTACTGTTCAGATAGTGGGGGAAGAATGTTGGAGAGACATTGCTGATGCTGTGCCAGCACTTCCCAGCAGTAGCTAAAACCCGGGCGTGTTATCAACCTCTTCCTAGCTACCAATACCAAACACAGCACTTTGAGGGCTGCTATGGGGAAAATTAACTCCATCTCAGCCAGAGCAGATACACTGATTTTGAAATCATCTAAGGAAGGCATTTTACAGAGAAATTGTGAAGAATATTTGTAGTTGGAAATGAGATCTTCATATATGAAGATTTCATATATGATATGTCTGTGTGATTCAGGTCAAATCATCAGGAAAACATAGCAACTGTACACTTTATTTTCAAGGCGAAGGCAACACTGTGTTCTAGACCCATTTATGAGGGAAAAAAAACCCATTCAGTCCTAAAACAAACACATCTTTAGAGCCAATGAATTTCAATGTACTCTAAGAAAAGGAAAAAACCACTCACACTTTTTTTAAATCATTAGAGTAAGCTGAAAATCTTGATCTCCACCTGACACCATTTTTCTCAAATATTTAAGTCATTGATAACCTGATGATACTTGTGTATGATTCAAACAAACATTACATTTCTTTGGGGGTATTTTATTCCTGAAAAAAAAATCTTTAATGGTTTGGCCTTTATCAAGATCAAATGCAGTTACAGAAGGAGACACCATATGTCCAAGAATCTTGAGTTATTGTTGGGAAAAATGGCATTTCTTCAAGTTGAGTGACGGGTTGTAGGAGGTTGAATAACATGGTCAACCATTTAGAATTTGGTTGGCTGAAAGAGAGAATGACACCATTGGAGGAAAAAAAAATCTGTCTTTCTCATCACTTTTAATTAACTCAGAATATTTAATCAAATGGTGTGACTTAACAGCATTATTGAAAGTGATAGGAACATAGATGTTTGAAGTCTGGCTGAGTTTTTGTCTTTCAGGTCCACAGTTACAGGTTTACAACAGAAATTTAGCTTTATTTACAACAGTATTTAGCTTTTATTTATAGTCATTTTAAAAGCAGCAAACCTAATTTTGGTGTTCTGTTGCCATGCCTCTGATATGAATCAGGCAGGCCCAGAATAACACGCTGAGAATTTTTTTTTATGCATGTCTCTGAGATACTTCTTTTTCATGGCACAGGATCAATACAAGCAACCCTAATCTGCAGTTCTGTAGTCCCAATGGAGGTGATCAGTGAAGACATGTGAGACTGTTGATGCTCTCTGGGACACCATGGATTGCCAAGGGTCTAGGCATCCACAATTCCTCCTCCACTTTACCTAATTTCTGACACAAACCATACCACAGTCCTACACCCTGCAAGGATAGCACGGTCATGTGCTGCTACTTTCCCAGAATACCCTTCCAGAAACTTTAGGAACTTTTAAAATTTGGAGGAGTTACTTTTTAGGCTTATCAAAAAATCACAAAATGGTTTGGGTTGGAAGGGACCCTAGAGACCCAGTCCCCACCTAATGGGTTGGACACCTACCACTAGACCAGGTTCTTTAAAGCCCAATCCTGTCCTTCAACACTTTCAGAGGTGCAGCATGCACAACTTCTCTGTTCCAGTGTTCACTGGAACATCACCACCATCATATTAGAGAATTTCTTCCTCATATCTAATATAAACCATCTCTCCGTATAAAGAAGAAAATTACCCGTTATAGGATCATTACATTCACTTTGTAAGAAGTTCCCTCTCCAGTCTTCCAGTAGTCCTCTTTAGGTACTGCAAGGGTCTTCCCAGAGCCTTCTCTTCTCCAGGCTGAAAATGACCTTGAGTGATTTCTATTTTGATGATTCATCTGTAATTTTTGAACCCATATAAAGATTACAATTGGATTTTGGAAATAAAACAGATGTCAATTCTGTTCTGGAGATACAGCCTTGAGAACAGTTTGCAAATGGCTCTGGGCTACTCTCTGGCTTGCACCAAGTCCCACTAAATTCTCCCAAATGTGAAACCATGGCCAGAACAGGAACATATAAGGAACTCAGAGTTCTTGTTTTCTGATCTCAACTGCCAATCCCAGAGTGGGCTGAATAGGTTTTTGAACAATATCATCCAGAACACAGAATATGCAGAAATTTGATCTGACATAATCCTTATGCTTAATATTGTCAATAATGGTATCAATAATGAAAAGAAAAAAAAAAAAAAAAAAACCACAGAAGTCTGTTGTGTTTTGTTATTTTTATCGTAGAAAGACTCAGGAGCCTGAATAATAACAAAAATGACCTGGGATTCCATGCCAAAATACAAAAAAAATATGTTCTTCCTACCTTTACCAGATGGCTATGTGGATGAAAAATTTTCTTGTGCAACTCTATGTAAAAGAAAAACATGGCCAGAGAAGACCACTTTAAAAAAACCTTTACAGATACCACCTTTTCTCTAATTCAGTCAAAGCAAGGTCCTTGCTCTAGTGCATGTGCTTAGTGTCACTTTTCAGTGTATTAGCAAGTGCAGTAACCCATCCTTTTTACTGAAGCTTCATTTACATGGAAGGCTAATGTCAGGTTTTACTTTGACTAGAGGACTAATTCCTTAATGACACAGTGCCTCATGCATGCTTATCAGTGAAACTAGAGGAGGATTTTGCTGCTGTTTTCTTCTATATAAAACAGAGGAAGAGTGGAATTCATCCTACCAAATGCCTATGTCTACAATGAAGGTGTATACATCTGAACTCACTCCCTTTTTTATCCACTGGAGAAAAAAAAAAGCATTTTCTGTGTATCCATAATCTCATCCTAAATCTAAAACTGATGAGGTGCCCAGTAAATGAATTTGTTTTTTTTCTCTCCACTGAGCTTTCCTGAGAAAAAAGATGTCTATGGTGTAGAAATCTAAAGTTAGACAAATTGATTCCCACCTAAGATGTCTGAAAGAAATGAATAATAGTGGAAAGTACATCCAGACCACTTGTTTTCAGTCTCATTTAATATATAAAGTTCCAATGTAAGGAAGCCTGACAGAAGCATGAGCTTAAAGTCTACCCACAGGAAACTTACGCTTTTCACCAGTCAGTTTCCAGGTTCTGCACTAGATTTTGCAGACTTACTGGTGATATCATGGCACCCTAGTTCTTATTTATTATCACACACTTTGAATATCTGACAGTGAAAACACACTGAGATACCAGTTGTCTCATCCCTCTGTTAAATTATTGACAAGACTGGGTAGTAAATATTTTTCTCTCACTCTGTCAGTATTACAACAATGTCACCATTCTGCATTGTACTCTAGTAGTACAAACCCAAACAGGTATCAGTGTGTCTGTATCAGACAGTGATAGGATACCTCCTTCTCTGGGATTCTGCATTATATGATCTGTGGTGATGCTGGACACAATGACAAGCCTGAATAAAGAAAATGATGTCCATGATTAAGACAGATTTCTCTTATAAAGGGCCTTAATTCAGTCAAAATTAAAATTATTGTATAGAAAGACTTGCAGCAAATTTCTTAGTATTTTGGAAGAGCCTTCATCACTATGTCAGCTTCTTTAATCATTAGTTCTAACACATTTCGTGGGCTAACTTGGGAAATGCTAATTTGTTTATCAATCATCAACAACTATTTCTCAAGCAAGAGATTTTTAAGCCAAATGTTATTCTAAGATGTCTTACATTTGCATCTATGAAGGAGTAATGCCCAGCCTGGTTAATCTTTTCAAGATCAGGGATTTGACTGGAATACAAAGATTGAAATTCATTTAAAAATTGCTTATATTTTATAAACAAGTTTGAACTCATTGATGCTGATAATATCAGTTTAGTAAGAAAGCATACTAGCGAATTCTAATGTTGTAGTCAAAACTATAAGGACTAGTCTGATAAGCGGAGTTATAATTAAATTAAATATTTAATTTTCAGTCAGATGGCTTTCTGTTTTACTAGTATAATCTTTAAAAAAATATTTTTCTTTTAGCTTAGCTTCCCAACTGAGACAAAGAGTACCTTAGGACTTTACAAATTGTTCCCAAATGTTTTCATGCACCATACTGAAGTTTCTTTCAATGTTTCCTAACATTTTTAAAACTTCCTCTACTGAGAACGAAATTCTCCAAGTGTGATTATTTAAAGGACTCCCCATCTAGTTACTACATTCAGTTTCAAAAATACTATGCTCTCTTCATACTTCATATACAACTTTTCCCTTTTTTGACCATATATTAAATATAAGACCTAAGATGGATAAGATTCAGTGCTAAATATCTACATTAAAATTCTTGTTCATCTCTTCACATGTATTTGCACTTCTATTTTTATATCTGTTTCAATTGTCATTGCTAATTTTAATGTGTTTGAAGGCTGATGATATTTTATATGTTGGGAAAAGAGTAAAGTAAGTTCAACTTCCCTTACATCTTCTGTTTTAAACAAAGATTTTCAACTATATTGAGGTAAAATATTGTTTTAGATTGCTTTCATAAAATACTATTTGCTTGGTAATTTTTTTTGTGGATCTGATGTGCTTTCTTCCTCCTTTTTCTCTTCCTTTGCTGCCTTTTGCTCTTCATTGTCCTTTTTTTTTTTTGCTGTTGCTTGTTGACAAAATTTATCTACATCTACGTGAGAACACAGCTGTTTTGGAAATTTGGCCCCAGTTTGGGTACTGGTGTCTTTTGAAATTATGCCTTAAGGCACAACTGGGCCATTGCTAATTAGTTCTGCATATAATTACACATAAAATTAAATGAAAAAAAAAAAAAAAGTACAAGGGTCTATTTATTAAATATATCAACTATGGAATTTTCTTCTTAACAGCTTCTTCTCTTACTTGGCCCAAATCTCAGCTTCTTGCTAAACAAAAGTTGATTTGTGGTGGTCATCCTCTGGTGCTCACACCCGCTGCACCTGAGCTGTTGCCTTGCACATCGTCAGCAAGACACTCACTGCTTTTTGCAAACGGCTACTTGTTTGAGCTTTCAACCATTAACATTTCAGTCTGTCATGTAGGTGAAAGAGAAAGGAGATTACATTTAAATAAAGAACATTAGACTAAACCAGTGTCTTAGCAGAAAACAAGGGGACATTTTAATTCCCTGGAAAGTTTCCTTTAAAAAAATCACATGCTATCAAAATTGGATTTAGGGCTAAATATTATGAGACTGTGTGACATCCTTGGAATAATAAGTTAGTTACACATTCTGACTCCTGCCCTCACCTCTTCTCTGCCCCACAAATACTTACCTTTGACTGACTGTAATTTTGCACACTGAGAGGTATTAACTGAGAACTCTGCTCATCACAGATTGTTTGCAGAGAAAAACATACCCCTATTTTTTACAGAAGTGAATAGTGAAAAGGTTGTGCATTGTAGGTTTACAGAGTCTAAAGAAGATTCTGCTCCACATTCTCAATTCTACAGAAAGATACCTCCAGAGATATCACAGTGCTGCTGTTTTTTCTGTAGCATTTAGTGATTCTGCTTTTTTAGCTCCTTTATGAGCTGTGGCTCTCAGACACTTTTTTATTTCTCTAGAATCATTACAGTTCTACTATGCACCAATAATGCTTTTATCCTCTATGAGTGTACTATTTCTATAATACACATAAAGTTCCAAGTAGAAATCTAAACCACCTATTGGCAATTTAACAACACTGAAGGTGTGCATTTAAGAATAGACATTTTACTAACAATCTAGGATTCAATCGTAGCTTGGTCACAAACTCTCAAGATGGAAAAGCACAGAATTGCAGCTGCTGCTAGAGCAGAATACAAACAAAATTTTCAGTAGTTTGAATTTCTGCTTCCCTTTTGTTTTAGAAAAGACAAAGCATGGAACTAAACACTTTTCTAGAATATATTTTTGGTTCAGTCTTGCATGGTAGTGCACTGAAAGCCCAGTGTCACAGAACTGCAGAATGGTTAAGTTTGGAAGGAACCCTAGTGGATCATCTGGTCCAGCCTCCCTGTTTAAGCAGGGTCATCATAAAGCACTTTGCAGAGGATTTCATACAGGCAGTTCTTGAATATCTCCAGTGAGGGGGACTCTACAACTTGTCTGGACAACCTGTTCCAATGCATGGTCACCTGCAGAATAAAGAAGTTCTTCCTGATATTCAGGTGGAAATTCCTGTGCACCGCTTTCTGCAGATTTTCTCTTGTTCTATTACTGGGTACGACTGAGAGGACCTTGGCTGCATCCTCTTGACACCACCCCCTTCAGATATTCACAGACACTGATGAGGTCCCCTCTCAGGCATCTCTTCTTGAGGTTGAACCTTCTTGTGGTCTCAGCCTTTCCTTGGAGAAATGCTCCAGTCCCTTAACCATCTTTTTGGCTTACAAAATTTAAACAGAGCTATGGGTCAGGATGAATCCTTGCAAGAAGGAGTGATTTCCAAGGACAGTTTTCTATATCTTTTGACCAAACAGGTGGCAGTTCCTCCTTCACTTAGTAAGCTGGGAGCTATGAGGAAAAAAAATTGTTAATACAGCGAAATGTTGATGCAACCTGTCCTAAGAAAAAGAAATGCATTCAACACCAATGAGTCTGTATAGATTTTAAATGTCTTCATGGACAAATAACTCAATATAACAGCTCAGTGTGCTTCTATAACAAAATCAGACTAGTGCAAAAAATAAACAAGGGAAAAGAAGTGACTTGACTTAGATACAAATTTAATAGAATATTGTGTACTATTCTGGCTTGCTTGCTTTCAAGGGGATTTTGCACAAGCTGCAGTATGACAGATTTTGTACTGTTCTGAGTTGAGCTATTCAGAAATGCATAATAAGAAGTTATTATTTGCTTGTTTTCAAAGTTAAAATATTGAAAGGAAACAATTTTTATAGAATCAAACCCTCTGTTATTGTGTCTCTTGTACAGGAATCTGGGCCGTACACTCTGCTCATTATTATTCTGAAAGCCTGACACAAGTTAGGAAATAGCAGACACACAGATGAATGACAAGATTTATAGGTCTCAACTGCTTTTGGTCTTTAGGTACTACAAAGATGATCAAAAAGCATGGAAAAGATGCTTGTGACTATTGCATTACATAGTAATAATACATAGAATAAGTTTAATAAGCCACTAAGTTTCAGATGCAGCTCAGCAATACAGGCCATGAGAACATAAATGACTTTCCTAAACGTTTAGTATCTTAAGAGCATCATTGTTTCATGACCAGACAAATATCCCTAGAGTGGCCATCTAAAAGATCTGGATCTGCTTTGGTTCACCATAAAGGTAAAGCAATATGTTTAAGTGCCTAAATATTCTTATAATACTACATTGATAGTATAATAAGCATGAAATATAATAAGCATGAATGGCTAGAATCCAAAGCTGAAAATTTAAAATTTAATATTTAGCTTTGAATTTAAACCCTTAGCAATCAATCATTGGAACGGACAATCAAATTAGGCTAACAGATGCTTTGCTCCTTCTTACAGTCAAGTCACCAAGTCATTCAGGAAGACAGATTTTGACAAAGATACAGCTTTAACTTCAAGTTAAATTATTATGGCAATAGCGGAATTAAAGACAATAGACAGAATATCCTATTTCCGACTTCTTCCAGTGATAATCCTGATATTGCACTCAGTAAAGAGGTGATTGTGCCATCAAAATCTAATGAAAGGGGGGTAATGGAAAGGGGGAATGATTGCTATTAGTAGAAGTCAAAAAGGCTAGACTAGATCATGGTTTGCACTTAGGTGGAGCAGATCGATTTTGCGTCTGTTTGCTAAAGCAGATGAGTACATAAAATGTCTGACTTTTGCATAACACCAGAGATTTAAAATCATTTAGTATTTTAAAGATTTGTGGCTTCTGGTCATTCTTTTCCTGCAAATACATTAATGCCTCTGACCTTGTGCTTCAGCACATTAATGCAGTGTAATTAAGACAGTATTGTACATTATGCAGAGATTCTTTTCAATTCCATTCATTTGAATCAAATTACATTTTTAATAGCATTAACTTGAAGGTCAATACTTTCTCTTTGGCATAGACTTTTAAATTCTTGATAAGGGGATGTCAGTTTGCGGAGTGGGGAGGGGCAGCAAAAATGCTATTTGCAAATAATGCCATTTCCATTCCAAGTGTGTTGAATTTATCAGCTGCATAATATATTTCCTTTTTCAATACTTTACAATGCTGTTCTCTAGGGCCTGCTGAAATTTATCAGTGCCATGTGCCTGCAGGTGACTCAGGGCCAGGTTTGTGTGAAAAGAGGTGTTGAATATCACACCTGCTAGTGAGAAGTTAATTATCACAGTTTAAAGAGCACATCCCAGAAGATAATCCTACTTGCTCTCATAACCTTTTGGCATTCCTTTCTGTGGTCTTCTTTTGCCACTTCATAAAGCCTTTATGCTTTACACAGAGGTGAAGGGTTTATTTTTCTCTAATTTTAAGAAGTCTCATGAACAACTAGTTTTCCAGTTGTGAATTTGTTATCCACAGTAATTTAAGCTTATTTATTCAAACAAAAATGCCAGCCAGTCATTTGAAAGTAGTTCATTTGAGCAATGTTTTTATTTTTATACTGATATTTTGAACACAGTTGGCTCTCATCCCTGTTTCAAAGACACCGTTTTCATTTTGAGCCATCCAAGCCATTCTGTAGCATCCGAAAGGTTCACTTTCCCTAAACAGAAAAATACAATGCTCTCAGCACAAACAATACCTCTTTTGATTATTGCTATAGAAACAAAACCAGGCAAACCTTTATGTGTGCATATGTGCAGACACAGGTATGAGTGTATGTTCTTAAAGGGAAAGAACTCCCTGTCATCTCATATGAAGAACTGACAGTTCTGAGATTTTTGTGAAAATTACCTCAGAAAATGATAAGAAAGATCCTGCTGAGGAGAGTAATCATGAAGAAACTATGTACATATTTCAGAAATAAAGTAGAATTTCGTAGAGTTGTCCAAACCTTTTATGATGAACACTATTTTGGATAGCATAGCCTGATAGCCAGGTCAATAAACAACATGGGTTTGACTTTGCTATTGATTTTTGTTATTGTTTGGTTTCGGGGTGTTTTTGTTTGGGTTTGTTGCTGTTGGGTCAGAGACAGGAAGAAGAGGGTCACTACAGAGGAAATGTTTTTACAAAGATATCGATGCTATTCTCTCTAGTGTGTATATGGGATTCTTACTACAAGCACCAGCATTCACATTTTAGAAAGGGAGCTCATTATTTTGCCTGAATATAAAACCTCATCCCTGCTTTAACCAGCTTGAGAGAATCTGCAGGGTCAAACATGTGAAGTGATATTTTCCCAGCATACATTTTTATATCTAGAGAGCTTTTCTATATTGCCATGGCATGACAGGTCTTGTTTACCGGGGGAGTTTGTCTAAGCATCGGCAAAGCTGTCAGAATAAAATAGCATCTGCGAAATGAGGCTTGACAAAAGATTTTATGATCACCTGGAGTGCATCAGGGATTCTAAAGACATTATCTGAAAAAGGAATGTCGGAAGATGGAGAGAAAGGAACTGAAGAGGAAGCATCTAGTATAATCTAAGACACAGTCCTGACCTTTTCTGGAAACACTACATCCAGGTGCAGAAATGAATGATATAGAATCATGGGGAAGGCAAAGGAAAAGCAAAAAACATCAAAAATTTGATGAAAGGGAGGTGACTGAGTGTTAAACACAAAAAAATCTGTTATGCAGTCAGAGCCTAAAGGTGAGAAAAGCCTCAAGGATAATCCTGTAGCTCAGGATCATGCCAGTAAAGGAAAGGTCCTTTACAAAAAAGGAAATTGCAATGGCAACTTTCAACATCAACAGAAGTAGAGACTGAGCTTTTAATTGACTTAGTGTTTAGAAATATTTGAAATGGTACAGGGTTGGTAGATGACGGTGTCTGGCAAATAAGAGGAACTATAGAGAATAGAAATATTGGCAGAGTGGAGGGTGGGGTGGAAACAAAGAGATGAGTTCATCAGAGCAGCATATGAGAGAATTATTACATGTACCAGAAGAACACATCAAAGACTGGTGGCTTTGTTGTAGGGATATCGACCTCATCTTTTAGAATCATAAGCCAGTAGCAAATTCCAGAAAACTCTGAAGGTGATTGCAGTAAGGACAGGATCCATCCTAATAAACAAATCTTGTAATTATTTCTAACACTATGCAGAGCATCCTTAAGAGCACCCACCACTTCTATAAGACCAAGGGTAGAGAAAAGGGACCTGAGCTAGGTGGACTTATGGATCAGAGGTAACATAGCTCCTCATAAACTCCTGTTAGAATTTCTTCAAGCTTTCTACTTCAATGAATTAGGCAGAAAAGAGCCCATGGCATATACAGCCTAGAGTTTTTTGTTAGTATATTCATAGTTGAGTTGAGTAATCATATTAATCTAGATCTAGTTGTTAAAAAAAAAAATAGCACATATTAAGAATAATTTCATTAAGAAAGAAAATCAATAATAGTAACAATGTAGTTAAAATTGAAATACACATGTTGAGTTTTTATTCCTTCCTGATGTTGTGCTCACCCTTCCACTGCTCCAGTGGGCTGTAAAGTTGGTATCTCCACAGTGCTGAAGGTGGTGTTACAATGAGATGTCAACCTCTGATGTCTCATCAGGAGGCGTATGCTGTTGCTAGTTTCTTCTTTCACCTCACTCTAGGATTTACTTAGGGAAATTCTTGTACATTTGACAGCATGCTTTTACACCCTTGTTTTTCATTGATCTGTAGCTCCAAGTTGCATCTGTGTTTACAAAATGTGGTAACTTTTATGTTTTCTTCTTTTTTATTTTCTTACCTGAAAAATCCATTTTGCCCATCTTCTGGAATGCAGAAGATGCATCATCGTTGTGATGTTTATAAGAATGGGGTCTTCTGTATCAAGTTCGTACTCCATCTCTAACCATTCCATGCCTGCACCCCTCTCATGTCACACATATCCTATGGCCTCACTTCTCAAAGCTTCTGCAATCATAGGAAATCTTCTGCCATGTCCACATTACTTGTTACTTCTTTGTGTTAGATCTGACAACATACAAAGATAAACAGAATGAAAACAAACTCCCCTTAGACACCTGGTCAAATATAAAAAATGGTGTTGGAGTTAAATCCAGTAAAACAAAGCTGCAGGCAGGTCAAGAAAAGCTCAGTAAGAGTGGACTTGACAGATTTGTCCCAAGGCCTTGCAAACTCTCTACAGAGTTTATTGCCTTTTACTAGCAAAGGCAAGGCCTTGTCACAGACTGACGTAGCTATGAAGTTAAATGGAAAGTTGGATTTATTCTTGTTAGAATTTCTTCCAGCTTTCTATTTCAAGAATCGATAGCTTTCCCAGGTGCAACACTGAGAAAGCAGAAATATTCAGCAACTGAACCTGATCTAGTTTTTAGTATCATGTTGGAATGTAGACTCAGATCTTTTGTCCAAGATCCATAAAGGGCACTAACTTTTCTCATCACCCTTAGCTATGGCTCTCCTTAACAGAAATACTTTGTTGCCTCTTCAGTCTCTTTGCCTTTTATCCATACAGGCATATCTTTTTTCCAAAAAATGCTCCAGGTAACAGAAGAATAGAATATTTCATATCAACTGGACATCAACATCCTTTATTGTGAGATTGCTTCTTTCTGCTGTGTTAGGAGCCAGAAAAATCTAAGTCTCTGCTTCTTTTACCAAAGATCAGGCATTTTATAGCTCTGATTAATTTCAGTTTAAATTGCAACCATTACAGAAGGGCACCAAGCACTCTATTTGATGTCTTCAGTTTCTTTAGATTTTATGCAGAAATGATGATTTCAGCATATGGACGGGAAAATTTAAAGTAACAATTTATTCTCCATTTATTTCTAATGCACAATGTTCCTGAAAACAGATGTTGTTCACTATTCTTTCTCTGGAGTCCATGACCTTTCTTCTAATCCTTTCCTGCAACTCATTCTGGATTTAAAAACTTTGAAGCTGCTGCCTCACCAACTCAGAGCTTCAAACACTATAAAATGCTACTGCTGTAACACAGCATTAATGTTGATAGTGGAGTTGATGATAAAACAGGTTATTTTTCTCCTGACAAGAAGTTTCAGACAGAAACCTTTTGTTAGGTTGAATGGTTGTGTTTTTCAGATAAGTGATTCTTTACATCAATATTTTCCCTGACTATAATTAGAAGTGATATTTTCTTAAGTGAATGTTGATTTGAATAAGACTATCTTCTTAACTGGAGAATCTTCACAGTAAAATTACTATGACATTGAGTTTATATATTTTTGCTACTTTTTTTTATGCCAGAGCACCTCTGTGTGTTGGGTTGGTTGTCAAGGTTTTGGTAGGGAGGTAGAACAGGGGTGGCTTCTGTGAGAGAAAACAGAAGCAATGCCAGTCAGCATTGAGAATCCACAGGGGACCCCCGTTGGAGCAGTCTGTTCCTGACGGACTGCACCTTGTGGGAGCAGTTTGTGAAGAACTGCAGCCCTTGGGAAGGAGTCAGGCTCATGTCTGGAGGACTGTCTCCCATAGGAGGGATCCCACACTGGAGCAGGGGGAGCGTGTGAAGAATCCTCCCCCTGAGGAGGAAGGAACAACAGAGACAATATGTGGTGGACTGACAACAGAGCCTATTACCATTCCCCTGCTCTGTTGAGGATTGAGAAGGTAGAGCGAAAATCATGAGTGAAGCTGAGTCTGGAAAGATGGGAGGGTTAAGAGGAAGGTATTTTCTAAGGTTTCTTTTTGTTCTTCATTACCTGGATCTGATCTGATTGGTAATTAAACTTATTTCCCCAAGTCAAGTCTGTTTTTGCCTGTGATAGCAATTGTTGAGTGTTCTCTCCTTGTCTTTATTTTGTCTCTCTCTCCTGTCCAGGTGGTGTGGAAAGGGATAAAGTGGCTTTGGTGGGCAGCTGATGTCTAGCCAGGGTCAACCCACCACAGTATGACACATGCCATCACATTTGTGAGGATCTGAACTGTCATCCACAAGGCAGCCTCTGAGGACATTTTTTTATTATTTTCTTAATTCTCTGAGTCTCTTCCCACCAGAAGATGCTATCAGTAGTCAATAAGAAGCACCTAATTTTTAATATAAGTGGGATTTTTTTTTTTTTTTTTAATCTCTGGCTATATTACCAGAATTTTAAGTATGGATGCTTTAATTTTCCTTGGTAAAATGTATGATCGCAAGACTGAATACCTACTGACAAAGCTGTGTTCATCTTCCAACTAAATGAATTGACTAACAAAAAATAAATACAAAAACCCACCCACCCAACAAAAAGCCAGCTTTTTAATTCAGAATAGTTACTTAAAGTTCCTTGAATTTAAAGACTACTAACTAAATAATCATTAGGTGACCCCAAATCTGTACTTTATTTTTTTTTTAAAGTTTGATTTCCTATATTTAACTTACCAAAACCAGAGATGAGTACACCTCAGAAGGCTGGATCATTCAATAACCTTTAACATAAAGCTTCAACATTTGCCATAGGAAGGTACAGCTTTAGAGATCTCTTCTATTTAGTATATCTACAGATAGTGTAATTTCAAGCAGTATATTATATGCAGTTTTGGTGAGATGGAAAAACATGATAGTACTATACATTTTTACCCATAGCTTAAAATAATCTATTATGTAGCAAAGCCTATATGATGAGAGATTTGATTTGTAAGTGTGTAAGTGTAAAAAAGAAAAAAAAATAGGCCTTTATTTGTTTGGGTTTTATTAAAAAATTCTTGTTTGAAACTAGTGCTATTTGGCTGAGATTTGTTTTGGAATAAAAAAAAAGCAATGTACACCATTTTAGCAAGAGGAATTCCTAATGCATAGGCTAGCCTAAAGGTTTCAAAATCCCTGAATAATTTACAAGTACTTACAGGAAGTTGCTCTACAAGGACTTGATTCACTAAAGGAGGTTTGGTCAGCCTTAATAAAGGCAGGGACCTTGGAGGGTGATTGCAAGTATAACACTGAAACAAGGACGGAAGGGAAATAGCAGACTCAAGTTGATTGCCACCCCCTACTGAACCTTGCAGGAGAGAGACCCCATCCCTGCATAATTCCTGCTGTAAGTCCTTTATCAAAATACTTTTAACTGTATTCCTCTGTGGAAAGAAACTGCTTCATCAAAGCTGGTGGTAAAGCTCAAAATACTATATGAATGTTAATTGGTCTTAGGTTTCAACATTTCTTCTTACCTAAATTGTTAAGTGGTCTGAGTTTATTTAATTTCCAATCTCAGGTTTTAAATCCAGTACTCAGGCTTGTTGATTCAGTTTTTCAATGTGATGCTTCTCAAGATTGTACTTAGCAAGACCTACATGTATTGTAAGCAAATCTGTAATGTCTGTCTGTGTCTCCTCATTTCCCTCATATAAAGAACATACCCTATTTTTTGTGCTCAAGGCATTCTGGCTGTTTCAAGATCCTGATCCAGTGTAACTTTGCCTGACCTCTGTAATTCTTGTTTGGTTGATGCATCATGGCAAAATGTCTATGCACTGTGGAAATTTTCACCCATATCAGCAACTTGTGGCTGACCAAATTTTGAAAAATTAGATAGCCATGAGATTGACTTCTTATTTCCATTCCCTTATGAAGTAAAAGCTTCATAGAAGCTAAATTAAATCAAACATCTTCTCCATTTCTCTCTGCATTCTCTCCTATAAGTTTCAGTAAAGCACAGCAATGAGTGATTTACTTGATTAACTTGTGAAATAGCTAGCAGAAATGGCTAGTTAGCTATACTTAATGTATTGATAAAGGTAGTGTTCCAAGACATCTCTTCTGTGAAAGAAGCACAGTTATTTCTAAAATGATTAATTCTGAGATATTTCTAATGTCATGTATATACAGAAGTAATAGAGCTATTAAAGAAAATGGTGTGAAGAAAAGACCTTGACCCAAATTCATCCCTGGGGTAGCTTCAACAATTAGAGAAGAGTCATGCTAGGAATACAGCTGACCCCCCATTTTAAATCTCAGGGACTTTTAAAGGCAGTAGAAAAGACTTAGTGAAATTACAGATGTTACTTAAATAATGGTGTGATCCAAGAGCATGTGAACATATGCTCAAGTGTTCAGTTAATGTGATAGAGCTCCAGACCCTGCACAGAATAAGAACTTGCATGACCATGAGTATTTGACAGTTTATTGAGGTGGTAATAAACCATCACCCAGTACTGTGGTGACTATCAGAAAAAGAAATTGTCATCTGGGCATGTTTGAGAGGAAACCGAAGATAATAGAACTTTGAAATTACTTGTAACAGAGAGAGTTAGATATTAAAGATGCAAACCCAAAGAAAATACCATTTAAAATGCTTCAGAAATATTTTGTGTGTTTTCTCTTTGGCTGATCTTGCATGTAGGCAGGGTAAAAGGTTTTAAGGAAGCATTAGAGTTTGAAAGATTCTTGCAGGGACTGAAACTGAAAAGTGAAAAACAGTAAGGGACTTTTGTGGGGGACAAATTGGAGATTTCAAGGTAAAACAATTCACAGGCAAGTTTTCTTTCGTTTGTTTGCATGAGGAAAAGCATAGGGCAAGGAAGAGGCAGATAGCTCTCAAACTCTCTGATGATCTGCAGATCTCTTGTAATTATTTTAACCAGACATACCTTCTGCTAGATATTTGCTTAGTCCTGATCAGCATGTCTAGGAGTTGCGGTTTGCTTTGTGTCTCCCCTAGGGTGTGGCAACAGCAATCACCCAGCAGCAAAGGCTTGTTCTCTGCAGAACACGCCCATCACTTCCCAGGGCTGGCCACCCTGATGCTGAGTGCCCCAAAGGACCCTGCTTAATCTGCCCTTTGTTTGGGTTGTCAAACATGACTGCTTCCCTCCAATTACTGCAGAGGCTGGGTCCCATCTAAAAAGCACAGCAGTTGGCACATAGGTCATGCATCATCCTCTTGCTGGAAAACACCGCATTTTTCTGGTATAACCTTTTTTTCTTCCCTTTTTTAGAAATTGTTTTGAATTTCAACTGTATCTGCACCTTGCAAGCTTCATACTAAGGATCTCACATACCCTATTTTAGCCCTCAGGCTGGAGAAATACCTTCCAGGACAGGAACTATTCCCCAGTCACTAAACATACCTCTTAAAGGCATAAAGTTCATGGAAGAGGTTGAATTTCTTATTTGCAGAGGCTGATACCACTTCCTAAAGAATTTTGCCAGTGGTTTCAAACCACTGCACAAAAAATACATTTGCATGAACTCAGATCAAATGAGAGGAAAAGAGTACTGGAACAAAACAAGACTATGACAAAATTCAGTAATGATGGGAACCTCAGTTCCCTCAGCTGTAAGAAATTTCATATACATACAGCTGAAAAATAGCTGGAAAGCTGGTGTTTTATCTTGACCCCTGGTAAGCATTGAACAGCTTAATCCTTCAATTATTAGAGTTTTTCTTCCTCATAATTACCAAGTAAGAGTGCCAGTGCCATGACACTTACTGAACTGAGGTTCAACACTACCAGAGGAGCTACATAAGAGAAGACTGCACAATTATTTACTCATCCAGAGGAGAAAATGGAAGAGGCAATGCAGACCATGTATCCCAGAGTAAAAGTGTTGGATGGGTGGATAAAACAATTTGAAGCTGATGAGATCTACTGGTGTAATTAATTTCTGGGTCAAACTGAACACATCATGAATCTAAACAAGTTTAGGTGAACATATTTCAGTATATAGAGGTTTTTAGAGATTATTCTTTTCAGAACATCGCATGCAAAATTCTGTTACTTGCTCCCCATTTGACATACCAGGAAGAGGATTTTCTATTTATTCTGTAAGAAAGAAATTCCAAAGAATGAAGAAAGTCCAGCAGAATTTCTTTTGATGATCTATTTTATGAAAAACTGCTCAATTGGTACCTGCAAAAATATACATTAATATAAACAGAGGAGTTGCAGAGTTACGTTAAAAAAATAAATTCCTGTCTCTTATAACAAGATATAACAATCTGCTGTTCAGAAATACAAACAAATCCAAAATCCAGACCAAAATGAAGCCTACAGTCATTGCTGTAGAGAAAAAAAGAATTACAGAAACTTCTCTCTCTCTGAATGTCTTTTAGCTGGAAGTTGAAGATGTGTAAAAAATGCTGCCCAGGCACAGCAGGCATGTCAGAAGTGACCATTAAAAACATCTCAGATAATGAAGTATTCTCGTCCCCTTGACAGAGATGATGAACATGAATGAATGACCTGCCTGATATTACTTGGTCTGAAAGAGTTCAGAACTGCCTGCTAAGCTATTAGTTATTAGTGGATGTCATGCACAAAACCAGGATCAAAATGCATCAGCCCTGTTCATCACAGAGTTCTACTTGAGAGCATTTAAAATGTATTTGCCTCCAAATACATTGGATATTTCCATTCTAACATATTGTGTGCTGCTTTTTTATAAGTAGTGAATAGCCCATTGATCACAGTTCTTTGATACATTAAAAGTTGTGATACAAATCTGGAGTTACTTCTGACCAAAAAAGTGGGGCATTCTGGCTACTCCACATACTGGAAAAAAATATTTTAATAAAATTCCTATTCCCACTTCTCCTACAAACCTTTAGCAATTTGTTGTGCAGAAGAGGAAAAAACTCCACAGCATTTCAAAGAATGATATAAAAAAATATGGGAAAAGATTTGATGTCAAATGAAAAATCTTGTGGATTTATGTATAGAATTTCTCATTTGAAATTCCATTTAGTCATCTTTTGTTCATTCTGGAAAGAACTACATAAAATGTGTTGCCTTTATTTGCCTTTCACTGAAACAATTAAACACTTACATTATAGAATGAAAAGGAAAAAGTACAATTCATTTTCACTTCACAGAGAAAGCTGAAGATTTAAATCTATGGACTGTCTCTTAAATAGGCCACATGTTTAAAATATGGCTCTTGCATATTTTGGACAAAATTTATGCATCAATATACTATTCCCCAAAAAAGATAGAAGACCATTCTGGAGAAAGAAATGGCTGGTGGTAGCAATGTCCAATAAATATCTAGGAACTAAAAATAGTGGGAACATTTTTTTATGTGTAATGCAGGACATTTTATGAGGCAAAATTTTTGTAGCATGTACAGGATTACACACTAAGAATTACACACTATATGCCCCTTACTGTTAATGAAAGCTGTTCATATCAATCCCTGCATGTAAAACTGAAAGTGGTTTGCTCCCCCAGGTCTAGCAGTTAAAACAAATTTGGTATTATAGACTTTCAACTGATTTAGAACTGAGAGATAAATGGATGTTTAACACACAGGCATTGCAAGTCACATTGGATGCCTGATCCTAAAACCCACTGAAGTCTGTGGGAAGCTTTCCATTGCTTTAAGTGTGCTTCAGATCAGGCTCCCAGGGGGTCACTTGGCATAGCCACAGTCAAAACATCTGACAGTGTTTGTATTACAAGCGTCCATTTACATGGGGCTATAATCTCAGTCATAAATATTCACTCTGGATTCAGCTCTTGCCATATATTCTGTAGACCAGTTTTCAAAAGTGGGTTTGATAGTTCATAAATTATTATCTGCACAGGTTTCATTCTTTTAATGGGAATACACATATGGCTCCATAGAGACTATTTATTCATTTATATATATGTGTGTGTGTGTTTGAGTGTTTGCATACTGAATGCAGAATCACGTGCTGAACGTGATTCAGCAGAGTGAGGAGATGTTTGTCTCCGCAGTACCCTTGGAGCCTCTCCCCATTTTTTTGTTACATGAACACTTCGACCACCCCGTGTGATAGTGCTCCTCCACTCCAGCTCTCCTCTGATGTTGAGACCTGGGAAGAAATTTTGCCCCCTAAAGACACCTGTGTTCAAGTGTGCATCAGAGTGAGTTCCTCAGGCTCCCACAGTAGGCAAAGGAGATCAAGTCAATGCAATGTATCACACCTAGAGTGAATCATCCAAGCCTGAGACACCAGATAGCAAACTGCTCTCTGGCTTCCACAGATGTATTGCTTAGATCTTCACTGCTTAAAATGGTGAAGTGGATTGACCATGGCTGGATGCCAGATGACCTCCAAAGCTGTGTTATCCCTTCCCTCCTCAGCTGGGCAGGGGAGAGAAAATGTAATGAAGGACTCAGGGGTCAAAATAAGGACAGGGAGAGATCAGTCACCAGTTACCACTATGGGCAAAATAGACTCAACACCGGAAATCTACTTTAACTTGTTACCAATAAAATCAAAGTAGGATAATGAGAAACAAACAAAACAAAAACACCAACAGCAAAAAGCAAAACACCTTCCCCCCACTCCTCTCTTTTTCCCAGGATCAACTTCATTCCCAGTTTTCTCTACCTTCTTCCTCAGCAGTGCAGGTGGATGGGGAATAGGGGCTGCCATCAGTTCATGTTGTCTCTGCTGCTCCCTCCTCAAGGGCAGTACTTCACACTCCTCTCCTGCTCCACTGCAGGGTCTTCCTTGGGCTGCAGGTGGATCTCTGCTCCTCCTCAATGGATCTCCAGGGGCTGAAGGGTCCCATCCTGCCTCACCACAGGCTGCACCACGGGCTGTAGGGCAATCTCTGCTCTGGTGCCTGGAGCACCTCCTCTCACCTTTTGTACCCTGACCTTGGTGTCTGCAGTGGTTTTTTGCTCTCCCGTGGTCTCTCTCCCAGCTGCAGCTGCTCTTTTCTTTAAAATCTGTTGTTCTAGAGGTGCTGCCACTGTCACTGATGGACTTAGCCTTGGCCAGTGGCAGGTCCATCTTGGAGCTGGCTGGAATTATCTCTGTGGGACATGGAGGCAGCTTCTGGCAGAACCCCCCCCTGCATCCCCCCACTCTCCTCCACCCCTTCCCTCTGCTCCAAAAACCTGGCTGTGCAAAACCAATACACTGTAATGGGATCTTAGAAAATTAGTTCACAGCTTTAATTTATGTGTTTTAATCTTGACTGGACTTCCAGCAGTGAAATTTGCCTCTGTTTCCAGAAAACTGGTTGGAGATATTTGCACTCACTTTGAAGAGGAGCAAATAACTGAAAAACAGTGCAGTGAATAACGTTTTATCCTGTTCTCCAGTGCCCACATTTTTGTAAATTCCTACTGTCTCGTCCTCTTCACTTCACAGGGATTGTTTCTAGGGAGCACTGAGGTATTGTTGTTGCTTCAGTTCTGACATATATTTAATAAAGGAACTGATTTGGATGATGGAGTCCAAAATTTATAATCCTCCAGACTCAGAGCAAGAGTAATGATCTGCTGAATCTGAGGATGTGAGATATTCATCTCTGATACCCTGTGTCAAGAATGGACATCCACTATGCAACAGTACCTTGACCTTGAGAGGGCACTTGAGTCTCAGAGGGAGTAGAAGAATCACCCAGTTTGTGCAGAGCAAGCTGTGCCATCTGCTAACATCACCCCTCTGAGTTGCACGTAGCTTCCTACCCCTTTAAGATCTCCTCTAAACTTGAGTGGGCATCCAGGAGCAGTGACTGCCTGCTGAATGGTGAATAGCTGCCCAAGGCTGTGCTGTCCCTCAGGGGTAGACCAGGACCAATATGCTCTTGGGAAGCACTGGGTCACCTCAGCTGGCTGCAGTGACCCAGAATCACTTGGCAGTTTGACTGTGAAAAATGTGGTGAGGTGTCCACACAGAGCCTGGGTAACTCAGCGTCTGGGCGCAAGAAGCAGGCTGCCACAGTGAAGGTGTGGCAGATCCACGCCAGACGCCAGCCTGCAGCTCTGGCACACTGCCATCATTCTGTCCCTCCAGACAGAGCTTGTCCTGAGTTCTCCTGTACTGGATTGCCAGGATGAGCTGAAGAGGAAATACAGTAAATTAAACCTGGCTGTGAGAGACCTACATAGCTCAGGAGATATGGGAATGGATGACTTGAGTTTCTTTGTCAAATCTTGTTATGAGAACCAACCTTCTTCCAAAATGATTTGGCATCCGTTGTTTTATTGTTTCAGTGGCATATTGACTTGTTCTACTCTTTATCAAGTATCAGTACCCATATGAACACTTTCCAGATACATCCTTCAAGATCCTTTTCTCTTTCATGTCTCACTAACTCTGTCCCTGGGATTAAACTACTGTCTTGTCTCCTCAGTCACTTCTGGGAACAGACATTAACACAAAATTGCATGACCTGTGCTTTTGTCACCTAGCTGGTTAAATGAGGTACTTGTTAGTTTAATTGCAAATCTTTGAGGGAACAGCCTTGAAGTACACACCTTTGGGTGTGTAAATTCTCAAGGTTTTATGCTCTTTATAGCCTTTCAGTGACAGCTGTAACAATGACTTTGAGTTGACTGACAGTAGTATGAGCTGTACAGCAAAAATAAAAGTGTTGCAAAAGTATTTTATTGTTTTACTTTAAAACTGATTCCTGGGTAAAATGTAAATATTTAGTGTAAACATACTTTCACTCTTAGATACATATGGCAATTTGAAATCTAAAAAGTTGAAAAGGCCAAATATCCCTTATGGAAAGTAAGCTCAAAGTTGGGGAGGGCAGGGTTTGGTTTATTTTGCTTTACTTTGGTTTTGGCCTTTCCATGAAGGAAAAAAAAGTCTTCAATGATAATTCTCTGCACAAAATTAGATGCAGAAAGCACTCTTACATGATTTCAGAGACCTCATGCTTTAATACAATAGATGATGTTGTACTCTGCGTGATTAAGCAAAAACAACCCTAAGCATCTCTAGTGCTTATATAGTGCTATCTATTCTGCATCAGCCAATGATTTAATCAACTGTGACTATGGCCAGGCAGTAAACATATGTTACTCCTCCCCCAAGAAGCAGTAGATCTACCCTTGTTTGTTGATTCAAGCGTAGTGTACACTAACATTATTAGCCAGTCACCCATACTTTTAAATACAGAGAAGATCTATTTGCTTGCAGAGAGAACTGCGAATACTTACAGAGTGGAGAAGAAACCTGAAAAAGAAAGGTGGCAATTACCCACCTGAGAATGGGAATTATTTTCTAGCCTGTAACTATACTGTTAGATTTTTACAAGAACACTCTTGGCAAGAAAGCAGTGCCTTGTTTTGCTCCCAGAAGCACAGCCTGCTGAAAACTACACTGTGGAGCAATAAAGCCATTGATACACTGATGCTGTAACATAATTTTCTGGGAAGTCACTTGCTTGAGGGCATGTTTCTCAGCATGGCACTACAAAGCTGTGGTTACTTTTGGTGATATGAGTATTACATATAAATGCACTCAGCATGCAACAAACTAACCACAAAGAATATAGACAGGTTTGTTCTTCAGTATTTTTCTGGTTTTCTTTCTTAGTGTTTCTCTAGTGCACAGAGGTGCTCGATGCTCCCTTTATTGTGCAATTTGTATTCCTTTCCCACCTGCTTCTAAATACAGTGTCACTTAATTAGTGGCTATACCATAAACAGACTATGAGTAGGATTTTCCAGGGCTTGTACAGCTAGCTCAATGATTATAGGTTATATCCTTGCAGCGAATGACATGTCCTGCATTAAAATCCAGCACTTCTGGCACTAAAAGTTATGCTAGAAGTGGTGGGGTTCTCACGTCACACCAAATACTGAGACCACCCAGTCTGTCCTCTCTTCTGCAGTTCTTTTAGGAGCAGTGGCTTCACCCTCTTGTTCTTTGAAGGAAGACAGGGAGGCTTTTCCCACAATTTCCCTGAAAAACAAGGAGAGGAAACTGTTAAAACTGATGCTGCATTTGGATCAGACTCACAAGCTCTGTTAAATTGCAGTTGCTTCACTATTTCAGAGATGTGTTACCATTTTCCTCTCATTACCTCAGTTGTCCTGCCAAAACTAAGATATGCATTTGTCAGAGATTGGAAAAGCAGTCTTAGTCTTGTACCTGTGAAATGTGAACCTCAGTATCTACCCTCAAAGGTACTCAGTCCTGCACCTGTGATTTTTCTTGTGGTTGCTCAGAGGAAAGGGGAGGCTGCAGCTGCATTACTCAAGTGTCATGCTAACAAGTGGTCTTTATAAATGTCATATGCCAGGAGGTTTTCCTTGGTTGCTATTTTTGTTTAGCCTGTAAAGTGAGATTTTTCAGCCTCACTTCAATCCCTGTGGAGGTAATTGAGCAAATCCTCCTGAAAACCATCTCCAAAGGTATTAAGAACAAGAAGATGATTGAGAGTAGTACAGCATGGATCTACAAAGGGGAAATAATGCTTGACCAATCTAAGAGCGTTTTGTAATGAAATTATTATCTTAGTGAATGAAGGGAGAGCCGTGGATATTGTTTATCTTGAATTCAGGAATGATTTCAATATTGGACACTGCTTAGCATCCTTCTAGACAAATTGATGAAGTACAGGCTTAATACATGCGCAGTGAAGGGGATTGAAAATAACTGCTGACTTCAAAATGTTGTGACCAACGGTACAAAGTCTAGCTTGAAACCAGTCGCAGGTGGTATACCCTAGGGGTAAATACTGTGAAGAATACATTGTAGCATCTTTATTAGTCATCTGAGTGATAGGGCAGAATGCTCCTTCTGCCGGCTTGCAGGTGATGAAATTGCAGGGTGGAGTGGCTGATATGCCAGATGACTGTCCTGCCATTCTGAGGAACCTTGAAGGGCTGGAGAAATGGGACAGCAGGAATCTCGTGAAGTTCATCACTGGGAGACATAAAACCCTGTACCTGGGGAGGAATCATCTCATGCACCAGTGCACACTGTGGGATGCCTGACTGGAAACCAGCTTTATGAGGAAAGGCACACGGGTCCTGGTGGTGGAGACCAAGTCAGCAACGCATCCTCACAGCAAAGAAGGCCAGCTGCAGCTGTGGCTATATGAGGAGGAATGTTTCCAGCAGTTCAAGGGAGGTGATCCTTTCCTTCTGCTCAGCCCCAGGGGGACACATGTAGAGGGCTGAGTCCATTCCTGGGGTCCTCAGTACGAGTGGGATACAGAGATATGGAAACAAGTCCAGTGAAGGGGCACAAAGATGATTAAAGCATGGAGCATCTGATACCAGGTTGTTGCTATTCTTTGGCCTGGAGAAATTTTCTCTACCCAAACCTACCTGTAACTGTTGTCTAATATAAAAAATATTTATCTCTTTCATGGTTGTGGTAAAGCCCTGGTTAAAGCCCTGCCTCACACATCACCAGAAAACTCCCTGTAAATAAAGAAACCCCTGAAAACCAAAAACCAACCAAACCAAATAGCCCCCAAAAACAAAACAAACCAAACCCCCAGACACACAAAGTCTCTATAAATGATATCCATTCTGGAAAAGACACTGTTTTTGAAAATGTACTCTTCATACTCCATACAATCTACAGTACCAAGTCCACAGACCACTTGAGTGAAGAGATAAATTGTTCTCACATGTATTTCATTGAAGTCATTGCCAAACAGCTGTCCTGTGACAGCTGTAGAACTTGTCCAAGTATACTAAAATGGCTGTAGGTGGTTGAAGAATATTTGAGTTTAAATTGTGGAGCTTATAAAGCTTATGTACTTGCAGGGTTGCACCAAAGTATCTCACTTGCACTCTTAGGCACCTGTTTTGGCTATAAGTCTTTATCTCTCTCGTTCTGAAAAAGTGAAAGGCACATTGAGAAATCCCCAGTTTGTGAAGGGATGAAAGCAGATTTGTATGGAAGATGTGTCCTGCAGGCTGCAAAAGTTAGCAACATCCTGAGGATGGGAGCTGGCAGCTGGGCTGGAGTCTGTCTGAGCAGGACATACCAAATGTTTAGAATCCTTGGGTCACTGTCACTGTAAATAGAACTCTGCTGACCTTTCTTCTGACCCTATTACTTTCCATATTCATTTTGGGTCAGTGTGGAGACTCTTTCAGCAGTTCTTCTGGGAAGTTCAGATCACAGTGTCTCTACAAAAACTTCAAAAGTACAGTGCTGAAGAAGTTTCATCCAGAAGAAATGTTAGTGGCAACTTTCTTGAGAGAATCTTGTGGCTGTTCAACCAAATCTTGCTCCTGAATTCACAAATTACTTTCCTTCAGTGTCTTTCCTACAAACATAATAGCAAATGCCTCTGTTCTGAAAAGCTGAATATGTGGTCAGCTAAAATTTGCCCTCGCAATGCCTACTGAAAATACTGATAGATAAATATCCAGCTGCTTGGAGGAAGTGAGCACTTATACTGAAGTTAAATATATTACCAAAAATTTAGTGCAGGCTAATCAATATCAATTAAGAATAAAAAGTATGATTTGAATGACATTCAGAATGCTCCATCTCAATCAGGGAAGAAAGGGGGAAATGTGTACTAAACAATCTCCCACTTAAGTTGAAAGATTAATTGTACTGTTAAGCAAAACTTAACACAAAATGTGTCAAAATGACTAATTCCTTTCTATTGATAAGAGGATGTAAATCATTGTAGATACTGGATTTTTAGTGAGTGATTAGCAATTAGATGATGTTTCTAATGTATTTTCTTCAAAGTCTGTTGCTTTATTTCCTTAATTTTCAATTGTATACGTGCGACTTTCAGTCCAATACGGTATATAAGATTAAACAAGAAAAAGTGTAGATGACAGTCACAGATGGTTATTAATATTGATGTTCACCTAATTAAACCTCATAACCCTGAGATGTTAATTTATAGCATCTTCAGTAAAAATCTAACAGATTTGAATGTATTATCAACATGACAGAAATAGTGTGCAATAATTTTCCATCACTTAGTCATTTGAGGAAATTCAGTTTCTCAAAAATACAATTTTACACCTATCAATTAATTTTATGCCTTTGAATTGAAGAAAGCAGCTTCCTCCTATGCTGCTGTGGCATTTCGCTGTAGAAATCAGATATTTTTGTGGTTGATATTTCGTGGGAAATGCTGGAACTTAAAAATTACAAGTAATATCAGGTCCCAGAAATGATTTAGCACTTTGTCATTAGCAAGTTTCATATCTGATATTAGATAACCCATGTTTGTAGGAGTACTTTCCTCCTTTTATTTCCTTTTTTGTAATATCAGATATCAGCTCCTCTGTAATTAGTCATTTATCATGCCTATATCCATAACCTAAAACTAGACGTCTGAAATGCAATGCAGTGCAGCTACATAAAATGCTTTTTCACTGGGAATAGTAGATTGAGAATGTTGCATGTTATAATGCAACGATTTTTATTTTTAATCAGAGGGTTGTGAGTGGCAGCTCAGATTCAAGCTAAACATATTTCATTCAGCCTTCATTCCCTGATGTAACACAACAAAGTCAATTGCAATGTTCCTACCCATCTCCCTCCTCCTCTTCCTACGAATCAATTGTGTTTGTTCACTTATCACCTTCTGGGTCATATTTCATTTCTATTTTGGGACATCAAATGTGGTACAGAATAGCTGCTACCTATTTGTGCTAAATTGTTTCTTGCTGCAGATACTTATTCCTTTGCTGTGTAATTCATATCAGTCCTAATCTAAGGGTCTAATGACACATCAGAGTTTTTCAAATGCAGAAGATCAGATATGTAGTTTTCTTCAGGAGTCTGGCTGAGGTCTGATCCTCTTAAATACACGCAGATTGCTGTTGAGTTCACCTGCCCAGGATCTGATAGAGATTTATATTTCCTATGCATTTTCCTAAATGGCCCAAAAGTTTAGAAGTGCCTCCATTGGCAAGTCACCCTCATGATCTGTTGTGATCATTTTTAGGTAGGCAGGCACTTGAACTCTCCCTTCATTCCCTGAGAAAGCAGAAAAATTGGACTTGAGTGGAAATATAATTGGCTTTACCTGCCAGTTATGGAATACTGTAGTTATGCAGATTTGACAGCAAGGACTTCTGTCCTTGCTCCCAAATGATACTGCTTAGATGACTTTTTTTCAGACCAATGGTAATGTAACCCATTTTAATGTAGTAGGCTCTTGAATTCTGGACCTGACTTATTCTAGGAAAAAATTAAAACTAAAATACAGTCAGGCTTCTTTTCTTTTATCGTACTTATGAACACATGGAAGATACCAAGACAGGAGAATAACAAGGATTTTAGGCAACATACCAATCAGCTGAATATTTAGTCTAGAGAAGACATATTTAAGGAATTTTAGAACCAAAATTTTGTGTGTGAGAGAAATAATTGGCGAGAGAATACCTATATACCTTCATATTTTTCTCTGTGAATATAATTCACTTTATTTTTGTAGGAAATAAGTGATAAAGAAAAACCATAAAATAACTTAATACTTCTCTGTAATGATGAAATATGTAAATTTGTCCTTTTTCAATGATTTTTTTTTGTTGCAAAAATGACTGAAAGAATAAGTTTTTGTTATAAAAAATAGCCTTCTAAACTAGTATTTTCCCCACACATATGCTATTCTGAGACTGAATATCTTGTCACAGTAATGTCACTGTCAATCTGAAAATTCAATACAGAGCCAGTTCAACTCATGGACCTATGAGTCAGACCCACGTGCTAACTAAAATAAAATTAAATTGAATAATGTGTTTAGACACTGATGCTAAGCATTGCAATGGCCAAATTGAAAATACCTGGCTTTGGATTGGAACTATTTGAGTTTCTTTGCATTATTACACTTAATTGCATCCAGGCACCTTGAAGGAAGTTCCAAAAAACCTCACACATATTTAGGGAAAAGAAACCTAGATGTGAGGTAATGATTAAAGTTTTTTAATAAGAAGCATGAAGCATTTGTCCTAAATATAGACTTTCATACTAGTTTAGAGTTACCACACCCTCAGTGGTTTTTGTAACTTTGAACCCTCCTCTAAAACAAGGCCTTCAGCTCCTTTTAAAACTCTTTTCACAAATGCAGGATGAACATGTCTTACCTTCTGAACCCACCAGCAAAAGGATATATTATTTTCCCCATGAGGATTAAGTATCAGAATCATTGAATAATCTTTTTAATTATATTACCAAAAAGATTCCTGTGTCCAGGGGCTGGAAACCAGCCTCCCCATCCTACAAATGTATCCTGATCATCAAGAAAAAAGCTACACCAGTATCCCTTTAAAGTGGGACAACCAGTGCTTCTCCTTCACTCCAAAGCACACCCAGAGCTGCACAGCTGCGCACCATCAGTGCCACACAGCAGAGCTTAACCCCCATTCCCTTAGGCAGGGCAGCTTTGAGAGGACTGACAGTGTGCCTGGTCTGAATCTCCTCAGCAGGCGACAGAATTAAAAAAAGCAAAAAAAGCGTCAAAGACACTGTTGTTGTATGAAGAGCTTCCTCAGACTTCTTTTTCTCTTTTGAAAAGGAAGCTCCCACTTTCAGAGATTTGCACAACTCTGTGATAATCTCTACAATAAATCTAGGTTCTGGGCTGATTGGCAAATTATACTTGATTTAATTTAGTGCTGATTTTTTGACCTGGTAAGATAAAGGTGCACCAGGGAAATTAAATATTGGGAAAAGGTGCATAGAGAACATGAATTACCCTAGGGCATTTTGGACATTGAACACTCATATTTAGGATTACGGTTTAGGACTTAGAGAGCTAGTTCCCAGTTTAGGTCAACAATAATATTTTGGACATAGCACACTTGAGATTTTTCTACACACACTATCTTGAATTAAATGGAAGCCCAACACTGCTTAAGGTTTCTGAGAGGATTGCTGTCAAGTCATGGAGAACAAACAGAAAAAGTATTTTTTACTCCTTTAAGAACTTCTTTGCTTTATGAACAACAAAACATTTTCAATAGATGAGTGCTGGAAATGAAAGGGACAAGAAATTGATAGTTCAGAAAATGAATCTGGAGCAATGACTGGCTTAACAATAAAAAAATGGGCTTGAGAGGCTGGAGCCCAAACTCCCTGTCAAAGAGGCAAGCAGCTCCCCATAAAAAGAATGGGGATTACAGCATATTCTCTTATCTGTCACCAAACGGAGGAGGAGGCTTTCACAAAGACTTTTTTAGTAAACCCACCAGGACAGAATTACAATTACCCATTGTGGGCAGATAAAATGAGAAAACTGCCACTGATGTGGTGTTTTTGCTGTGACAGCACTTGGGATCTAGGCGGCAATTGCAAATGCAGAGCCTTAAGTGAGTGAACTCAATTACAACTTTATGCATTTTCTTGATTACATCAGCCATTAAAATATGCAGAATAGTGTTTTATGAAAGCTGATTTTCAGGTGAACACAAAGAAGGGGCAGCAGAAGAAAGTTTCATTTTCAGGAGGAAGCTAGAAATCGTTTTTTCAGAGTTGAAAGCCAGAATATCACATATAAATTTTAAGTTTGTTTTATAGATTTTTATAAATAGACTTCAAATAAAGCAGAGCATTTACATCCAAGCAGATAACTGTTCTATTCATTGCTAGAAGATTTTGTTTCACTTCTTTGAAAGTGGCAAATCTGTGATTTAAAAATAGTATGACAGGCTGGGCTGCTGCTGTTAATGGGGAGAGAAGGAGCTGTGTGATGAAGAGATGTTGCATCAGGTACTAACAAAGAAGCCAAAGACTTTTAAGAAAGCACTGTGTCAGTCCTATGTTCTTCAGTGGGGATAAAAGGTGCTGCTGTTAGATTTAATAGCTTCTTATCTTCAGGCAAATATTTAGAGCAAATTTCATTGTGCAGGTCGCTACTAGGTGTACTAGAGCTGAAACTCACTTGTGAAAGTTTCCCTGTCTTTACCAAGCAGCAGTTTATGTAGAGACTACCAGGCAGATTTGTTGAATAAACTTGACTGTAAGGATTTTGACCTGAAATAATGCTATTGATGCCATCATACCCAGCCTTGCCATGAGAAAGTTTTTTTGATGTGTGTTGACCCAAGTAGCGGTAAGGCAGTTAAGTTGGTAGCAAGTGAAGTAAGCCAATGAAGTAAGCCATGAGGAAGATACCCTATCCAGTTCCCTCCTTTCTGAGTAATGCTAATTTCTTTTATATTTACACACACTCACATGTCAAAGGAGCAATAGAAGGCACATTCTGAGACTCTTGAAAGTAATCTTCCTTCAAAACATAGACCAATGTACCTGTGCAATTATCTCTAAAATGAGAGTTAAACCTCTAATACACCATGTAAATAGCCTTCCACTTGTTCTGTGGAGGCTATAAAATAGTGAGTCTTATCCCCACACATTTAAAAAAAATAAAATATGATACCTTCAGTGTTTTTTCTCTAGGTTTTAATGACTGTCTTCATGAGGTTTTAAAGCTGAACTGCAATTTGGACAGCCAAACAACAAACAGACTTTTGACATTTCAGGTCTGCATCTTGTAAGACACTCAGTGAAAAGTCTCAGCATGAGAAGTGATAGCAGTTGGCCTCTATTAGCTTGGAAGAAACTGTACTCCCAACAACAGTGTTATCCCTTTTGGCATCAATGTTTTATGTTCTTATTACACATACCTTACAAAGCTAAATCAAAATGTAGCTTAATCTCTAAAATAACTCTCTCAGAGGTATTTTAAATCCTAAATTGAGTAAAGAGAGATCAAGGAGGCACTCAGAAAAATGAAATACTAAAACGAGAACAGGGGTTCAAACATAAACAGCCTATGTTATAGAGTCACCAGCTCTTACTGTCTTACACAGAACTGTGCAAGGCTGTCAAAGATGTGTAAGAGTGGCAAATTTTCTGCTAGTAACAAAGCAATTTAGCTAGGAAATTGTGGTCTCTGCAATAGCCTGCAGTCTAGGCTGCAAGGCTAGATTCTTCAGACTGAAAGTTTCTTTCTTAACATATATTCAGCTCCCAACATAAATGAATTTCAGTCCAGATTCAGGCCTTTGCCCTTTTCCAAAACATAGGTAGTAATATTGCTCCCATTGGGGGAATATTTAGCTCTTGTCTGGTTTCATCAGTGCTGGGAACTTGTTCTATTCAAAACCTGCTACATATTAGAAAGGACTGCAACACTGTCTGTCATGATTAACCTTTTATGACTACTGCAGTTGCAAAATATCTCTGGCGTCTGTTGAGCCTAGTTTTTAGTAAAACAATAAGCATAATACATTAGGTAATATTTCAAAGTGTTTTGCAAAGTCTCAGGTCACTTACCATAATCTGTGACCCACTCAATTTGTAATTCTTCTAGGTGTTTCCAGGTCAATTTCGTGCCATCTTGGGTAGTGGCTATATAACATAGGTCAAGTGGTTAATATTCTAATGAATTTGTTGCAGATAAGTCAGTCCTATAATAAACCTCTGCAGAGGCCCACTTGTCAGTAGAAAAAAATTATTCAAGCTAAGAAAGTAGATTTCAAAATATCCTTTTTTTTATTGGGTTTGCAATAATGCTTTCACCCCAAGGTGAGAAGAAATTCCTTTTGAAATAGGTCAGTACCAAATAGATAATTATATGAAGACAAAATAATCTTGATAAATTTACAGAAAATTTAAAAATGTAATTTTTAAGAATAGCAGAGGCCGCTAGAGAGCTACCAGGGTGTACACCAGTGCAGTACAGTGTGTTCTATCTTACCTGTTCAGGTGTGCAATACCTGAAATAAATGTGAAGAAATTAATCTTTAAAATTTGTTTTGTGGAATTTATTGCTTAAGGATAGAAGTATTCCTTGAAAACTTTTAGAAAAGGAAAGCAGTTCCTCAAATATCTGCAGATCATTATCAACAGGAAAAAAAAAGCTAGGTTCAGGAAAGGTCTAAGAAGCAGCACTATAGCACTGTTCAGCTAGAGAACCTTTGTGTTTTGAAGAAAAAATAAACCCTATATTTCCAAAGTAGTTTATCTAATGAATTATGAAGTGGTTAGTTTACAACTGCAAAGACACCCTGTGGGGTGGCATCTGAAGTCTGCTATATCCAGTGCAAATTCCTCCACTGATCCCTTAACCATGCAGAGACAAGTGGCAAAAAACTAGCAGCAGTATAAACATTAAGTAGGGAAACTGGGGTCACATCTCATTAGGAAAATGCAAGCCAACTCTCTAAATATAAATACTCAGAATGTAAACCAGAGTGAAGCAATGACTGTATAACTATTCAAATTGTCAGAGGATCTTCTAGCCCAGAGTATGCTCCTAATCTAACTATAAGAAACTGATTGTCAATCTGAGTCAGGAATGTCAGAATAACTGCTCCATTAAATCTAATGGCTCCCTGAAGCAAGAAATAAGGTGGGTTAACTAATATTAAATTTTGTTCATCCAATCAAAAATGTGGTGACATCTCCCTGCCCATAAAAAAAATAATTAGAAATGTGATTATGAAGAATACCTGTACTGTACAGTGCAGAAGTCCAGAGAGAAACACCAGGGAATTAAAATGTGGATCTCAGAAAAAATTCCTTTCTCCAAAAGATTTCTTGGCACAGCAAGTTACCAGGTGTGCTGTAAATAGTCTAGTAAATTTGTTCCCTTTACAGCTGAGAAAGTGCATTTTTCCCTATTACAAGGAAGTCAGAAAATCCCTTCTAAATGAGAGAAAAGCTAAGGGTGTGGTTTTTTTCTCCGTGGTTTTATTTTTAGTGCTTACTCATATTCTGAATGATAGATACTTCTTTCAATCAAAGTTTGGAAAATAATTAGAGAAAAGGTGTACTACAATTCTTATTCAGCGTGAAAGTACAAAATAGTGTACACACAAGTTGACATGGTGCTGTGTGTGGTGGATAGCTTTTATGACACCATCAAGTCCTGTCTTATTCCAGTTCTGTGCTAGTATAGTTGCACTAAAACCAGTGGACTTAAACCCAACAAAATAAACAGAAAGAAGGGATTAGAGGCCCCACAGTGTATGTGGAACATTACAGAGTTTTTAATGTCTGCTTGTAAAGAGCTGTTGATGCCTGGCCTTAGGCAATCAGATGTTAAATAAATGCCCAAAGCAATTTGATATAATGGATTCTGTTCTGTGCTAAACAATAAAACCATGCCCTCTCCTTACTTCCCTGAGAAGGGCTTATTTCAGGTATCCGAGCCATTTTTTATCATTCTTGCCCACAATGCACTTTCTGCTCTTCAGCACCAGAGATTCTTCCCTCTGATGTCCTTTATTCCCACCTGGAAACACAGATGGCAGAACTGCCTCCAATGTTGCCAATGTGGAACAGACCAGGCATGGCAGCATCACCATCAGTCATTTGTCACAAGTTCCCCTCTGATCTCTAGTATGGATTCTTTTTTCTTTTCTTTTACTAAATTACTTCCTTCCTTTTGACATCTTCCCTGCTCTGAAGGACTTATTCTTTCATCATATGTATGGATGGTATTTAGTGAAGCAGCGTGTTCTGTGCTACAGCAGGGACAGAAATAATTCTAAAGGACAGGTGACCTGAAACAATAAAAAGTGGGCAGATGCAGGCAAATTGCCTCAGTAAGCACTGTGATTGTGTATGATCCTTTCCACCTGCTAATGAATATGCATGTGGAAAACAAGAAACTCTTTTTTTTTTTTAAACTGTGTTGAGTTTGCATTGGTAGTGAATAAATCAGGATGATAAAATGTGAAGTCATCCATATTTAAGATTCAACAGAAAATGACAGTTATAATCTGCCCAAGAATAAAAATAGGTTCAGAACCAGAAAGTTTTTGAATGTCAGAAAAATAAGATCTGTAACACTCAGCAAGCATTCAGGTCTGGGACAGGGGAGAGGGGAGCTTTCAGGTAAATTTACAGGTCTGAGGTTATAATTTTCAGAATGCCAATGATCTTGGTGCTTCTTTTCAATTGTACTGATTACTCTGTCAGGCTGAAAATAACTGTATGTAATTAGCACCAAAAAGAAATTAATCTGAGAAGACAAAGGCCATCATCAAAGGGTAGCGTGGTAAGGAAAAAGACAAGGCTGATGATAAAACCATAATGGAAACTGGCAGAAGGGAACCTCCACAGCTGTAAATTTTGGCATAATCTTGGGCATTTTTAGAAGAACAGAGTCAGACTTTGCTATGTTAAAAATTTTCTTCTCTTAAATATCCTAGAATAAGGATCATAAATAGAGCAGATAAACAATTTTATAAAAGAGTTGTATATATTGTCAGCTACTACATAATCCTGGACTTGATTAAAATACTTTGGCACTTAAATGTTGACCTTTTCCTAATGGCAGATCTGGTTTTGCCACTCATTATATCAGGTACTGCACAAACTCTGGCAGTACTCAGTTATGACATAAACCCAATTGGATCTTCAAACTCAATATTCTCTTGATCGTTGTACTGGTGTAGTTGTATTCAGTGCAGTTTCCAAACCAGCACAATCAGACCAAGCCTTTTCCAAAAAACAAAATTCCTGGTTGCTATGTCATGTTTACTTTCCTCCCAGGTGTATACCAGAATAATTTAATATATAAATTTATTTTTTAACGTGGCTGGCTTGAAACAGCTGAAATTCAGATGTATCTGTGTTATGCATGGCTGTGATTTCAGTAGCCCTTTCTTTTATTTAAATATTAAATAGTAGTTACATTTAAATATTATTTTACTTCTTTGCAATATGAATATCCCTAAATCTAATGGCTAGGATACCTGCATAAAACAGGTAGACAGCAGTTTCAGGTCCTTCCTCAAATTGAGGACTAGAGGAAATTTACCCTGAATCTTGCTAATTAGTTTTTTAGGCACAAAACTGGTCTCTACAAGATAAAGTTTCCTGTTTGAGATAAGTGATTTTTACATGAGTTTTACACATCCTTCCATTTTGGTGCCAGACAATTATCTTTAATACTAAAGATTTATTTAATGATTTTTTTTTCAACAGTTTCACAAGGATAAAATTCAATCCTGCAACAGAGAAGCACACGGGGGCAAAAATTTTCTACCCTTTATGTCAGGGCTGTGTCTTGCCAGAATCTGAGTTGCAATATTGAATGTCACAGTGGTTTTGCAGTGTAACTTCAGGATGACAAAGTGTGCACAGCAGCTGTCATTGTTAAAATCAGTGATTCACTGTGAAGATTAAAAATTACTTTTCCTTTGAGTTAGGATCTTCTTTCACCCACACAGCCCAGTGCGAAATTGCGTAAAGGTGCCTTGCCCTAAATCTGTCCAACCAAAGACTACAACCAAAAATGATATTGTACAAAGTGATTCTTCAGTAGGGATAATGAACCTAACTAACCCAACAGCATTGCCTCTGGGAAAAAGTAGCTTGCTTTGATGTGATCTGTCAAAATCATCTGTGAGACCTCTACCCAGCAGTGAATCATTTCCTGTGGGTTACTTTCTAGTATGTTTTAACCACTGAGTTGATTTACGGTTGGAGAGAATTTAGGATTTAATCTTAAAATGGGCAAACCCTTGAGGGTAGTGAAGGTTGCCTGCTTTCTAGTCCTTGTTCCTCCACCATGCACGTCTCAAAAGTCTTTAGTTGAGCCTGAGCCGCAGAAGCTTGGGCTGGCCGTGTGTTTGCTTGTAACCCTCTAAAACTCTGCTATGATCCAGGTTCAGCTGACCTACATCACACCCACAGCTTCAGTCCTGCTGAAATTAAAGCTTTCCTAGGCTCAAGACATGTCGCTGCTGACCCTGCAGGCAGTAAAAGCACCCTGCAATGCAAATGAGTTTTAGGACACAACTGTCTGCAAAACAAAAATGGCCGTGTGCTAGGAATATGTGCCAGCAGCCTTAGATCCCTGTTGTTCCCAAAGAAGGGGCTTAGCTACCATATAGGAGTGAGGTTCATTTGTGCCTCGTGGAAGTGTTGTTGGGCCTCACAAGGCTACAGGCAGTCCATGTTTGTGAGGAGAGCTGTGGGGAGAGCACAGGCTCCTGCTGAGACTAAAGCTGCCTGCTGCTCATGCTGGGCAATGGCAGATGCTTGCTCACCACTTTGAAAGGGTGCCCTGAACACTGGGAAAGAGAGATTCCAATTCTGGAAAGTCTCCTAATACACAAGTCAAGTATTGAAAATGCAGCATCACTCTCTTCATCTAACATCTTTCTTCAGACTGGATCAGCAATTTTCTATTCATCCTGTAAGCTTCCAGTGGAAGACAGGTTCCTGATTTAAATGTCCTTGACTTCTGCGAAGACACAATTTTCCCAAAATAGTTAAAGGACACAAAGAGGTCCCCCTAAGCAGGAATTTCTACTTTGCAGACCTACAGAGGAGCCTACTTTATGCAGAAAACAAGGGTAGTCAATGTGGGAGGTTAACAAGATCTGTAACTGGCTATCCAGAGATGCAAGCTTTGTTAAAACAGGTATAGGTTTTACACTAGCCATCCAAATAGTGCAGGCTTAATCTTAAGTTTTTACCTGTACAAAATATTAAACATAATGTGACCATGCAGTAGGCCTATTTTTAATATCCACATCTGTGTAGGTTTGCTTCTATTGAGTCACAGCTAATTCAAATAGTTCTGTTGTTCACCTCTACATAGCAGGATTTATTTATATATCATTTAAGCAAAAAAAGTGTTTTAAAAAAACACTCATAGACTTGAAAAACTGGACACATGGAAATACATCTCTGCATATTAATTTAATGATCTAAATGGTTACTCAGGGAAAGTCTAATGGTTTGGTGAAACACTGGTTAATTTTTTTTGTCTGGAGAGAAGAAAACTTTCAGCATCAATATTTAAAATTAAACTATTGACCTAAACACCTGTTCCACTTTTTTCTTTTTTTTTTTTTTTTTTTCATTACTTTTATTTCAAGAGTACTAATTTTCTGTGCATGGCAGCACTTGGAACAGGTGCAGTGAAGCAGGAGTTAGAAGAATCTGTTTGCTCTGATTGCTGGCCAGGGGGCAACACAAGGCTACATAGCAATGCTGAGGGCAAATGAACAGCTCTTTCATACTGATCAGTCTGCAAACCACACAACTTTTCCTTCCTGCTTATTTCTTTGTTTGTTGGTTTGTTTTTTTTTTTTTTTAAGAGCTGAATATATGAACATGTTTTCAAACTTTCTGGTTTTAACAGTGAGTCACTGAGAGGTCAGGTTTATTTTTAGAAGATGTACATTTGTAAAGAGTAGAACAGTGCATGTACAGGTGAAATAAATGATGTCATAAAATCTACATAGCTCACATTCAGGCATAAAGAATGAAACTATTATGTACTCTATTAAAAAGCTTCATGGAAGTTTGCAAGCATAATTTCTTTAATTTAAACTTTTATAATCACTCATCCTTTATAAAAGTACAGATTTTGCATTCTGTGTCAACATCCCAAAGTGCATGTGAAAAAAACTTGTAACAGCACTGTAAGGTAGGAAAATAGAAAAAAGCATCATATGGTTGATGGAAACCAAAACTAAAGGGACACTTTTGTTAGCTCTCATGAATTTTTCATGTCTCAAATTATGTGGTATTTTTCTTTAAGAAAACCTTATTATATTCCCATGGTTTTTGTTTGGTGATGAAGCTGTCTCAGGGGTTTCTGCTCCTTATCCTGCCAATACACAGACTAGTGTCCTCAGCTACACTTGTGCAATTGTTAATGAGGATGCACTGTAAAAGAGGGATGGTGAAATTATCTGGATTTGAAAGGAGTCCTGATACCCCTTCTCTTCCTAAATTGTTATCTTAACATGGTTTATATTCCTAGCCCATTTCCTAGCACAGTTGTCCTGTGGTAGTGCTAATGCAAATGAAGGAGAAGAGAACCACAGAGAAGGGACAGGAAAAGCCATCTTCCTGTAACAGAAGATCCCTCTAACAAGGCATATGAGACTCATACCATTGCCTTAAACTAGCTTGCTTTACTAAAAGGCAGAATTATGCACCTAAAGCCTGTGCCAGACCTGGACTTTGAGGGGAATGGAGGTTTATATGACTGTCTCTGTTTTATGCATGTAAATAACATGAATTCCAGTGAACAGGGAAACTTAACTGAGGTTTAATCTTACATTTCTCTCACAGCTAGGAAAAAAAAATGGTCTCCCAGTGTAAATACACGGCACAGGACAGCCTCAAGAATCATATCATGGGCCCAAGAGTTTTGTCCAAACACTTCTTGAACTCTGTCAGGCTTGGTGCTGTGACCACTTCCCTGGGGAGCCTGTCCCAGTGCCCAACCACCCTCGGTGAAGAACCTTCTCCTAATGCCTAATCCAAAACTCTCCTGACTCAACTGCATCCCATTACCTCGGGTCCTGTCACTGGTGACCACAGAGAAGAGATCAGTGTCAGCCCCTCCTCTTCCCTGCAGGAGAAAATTGTTGCTGCGAGGATGCTGTGCCTCAGTCTCCTCCAGGCTGAATGACGCAGATGACCACAGCCACTCCTCATACAGATTCCCTTCTAGACCATTCAACAGCTTCATGGCCTTCCTTTTGACACTCTCTAATAGCTTTATAACTTTTTTTGTCCTGTGGCACCCAAACCTTCCCCCAGAACTCGAGAACACCTGTCCTGGTTTAGGGTAAATTTGGAAGGAAAACCTCCAAATGGGGCTCCTCTGGAGAGCAAACCCCAAATGGCCCCTCCCCCAGCTGGTCCAGGAAAAAAAACTTCCTCGGAGAAAAGTGGAAAAAAACTATTTATTTAACAAAAAAAAACTGCCCACAAGCATAAGAAATTAATAATACGAAACAATAAAACCTCTCACTGCTCCGAAGAGAGATGGTGAAACTGAGAGTCCTTGCTGGGAGTTCGCTTGGCTCTCTCTCTCTCAGTTTTTATCAGTCCCAGTCCCCTCGGCGCTGGAGAATGCCGAGGTCCAGGCCCCGGTGCACCACAAGTGCAGCTCCTGGTGCTCCTCTGGGTTTTTCAGTCCACAGTAGATTTAAACAGTCCCAAGAAAAAAAAGGGGAAAAAACTGTCTAGGAAGCTTTTTTCTGGCCCCAGCTAGCTAAACTAACTAAAAGGAAAAAGAAACTTCTCTCTGGTGTCCGTGCGCTCGGTGAACACACACCGACCAAGGACGAAAAAAAGTGCAGAGGAGTGAATAGTTTTCAAAACAAACTGCGCGCTTCTTCTTTCCCTGCTCACTCTCAGAACCAGTCTTAAAGGTACAGAATACACAGCATACACAGAACAGACGACTGGTGATACAGGCATCATAGTCACCCTAGGACACCACCCCAGAGCAGAGCAGAGTGGGACAAGGACAATCCCCTCCCTTGCCTGGCTGGCAATGCTGTGCCTGATGCCCCCCAGGAGAGGGCTGGCCCTCCTGGCTGCCAGGGCACTGCTGACCTATTACTGTCACAGTACAGAAGGATCTCTGCTACACCTGACTGTGTAGAACGGCTTCTACTTGGGCCCTGAAAAGAGTTTTCACCATGCAGTAAACAGATACAAGTAAGTAAGTAGGAATAATCATCACTTTCCTAAGAGGAGAGATAAAGGTTGAAGCCTTTGCTGTATTGAAACTGAGCACAGGCACGCTATTATGTTCAAAGGACCCACAATTTCAACAAAGAAATCAAGAGGCCTCTTACCTCTTCCAGAACCAATGTGAGAGAAAATGTGAATAATTTCAAAGAACTAGTCACAGAGGTCTCATCGTGATGCTTAAAAATACATGATCTGAAAACTAAATTATGACCCAAATATTAGACAATAATAATAAAAAAATATTAGATCAGAATTACACATCAATCAAAGACACTAATTTGCTTAATTATAAATACCATTCAGATACTAAAAAAAGAGATAAATTTTGTGAAAATTTTGAATATTTCTTTGAAGAAGGTTACTTATAAAGTCTTTAAAAAATCGCAAAATGGAGCGGCATTGAAAATATCCATTTTTAGATAGGAAAGATGAGATTTCTGCCTCAGTCTTTTACTGGACACTTCATCCCAATCCACAGAAACATGTCTATGGGAAAAGCTGTTAAAATCAACAGCGTAGAACAGTCTTTGTTTTTAGAAAAAAAAGCTTTTCTTGACATAAAATGATCAGTTCAAAGTGTTCTCACCAGCTCTCATCACTGTTGCTAGCAGCAGTGAATGATTTGCACAGAAGAGAACTTCTTGCTTTTGCTTCAGGATCTCATAATCTTAAAAACAAGCAAACAATACCCTGAGAAAATGAGACAGATAAAAGAACAAAGAGAAAAGAGAAATTAAAATATTAGTGGAACAAGGGATTATGTGCTGACAAAGGAAAGGTGGGAGAAACTGCAGGAAGTTAGCTGATCAGCAGTAGGTTAACATGTTATTAGCAACCCCTGACAAATTTTGTTTTAGATTAAGAACATTAATACTGCCATTCTTTCTCAGAAAGTCTGCATTTTTCCTCTCCAACTATCTGCAGTGTATTTTCAGTATTTTTCTTTATCTGATGAACTGGCAGACAACCAATACACAAAGTAGACCTGAAAAACCAAATTGATTTTTTTTTGCAGGTGCAAAGGATAAAGTAGAATATTTTGGTAGAATCAGATCTGAAATAACTATATTTGTAGATTAGCTCAGGAAGAGCTCACCACTCAGATGGCTGTGTGGAAAGAATGCCTAAATCCACCCTTTTCCCTGAACTACAGGCAGAGGATGTGGGCAAACTACTGTGTGAAAGGGTGGGCAAGAAGGAGGAAGATGATGAGTAAGACTTCTTTACCTTAGGTCATTGGTTTCCATTAAGTGCACACTGGTAGTTAGACACCCTGTGACTAGGTAGCTCTTTGAGGATCTGAAGTCAACTGCTTCCATTTACTCTTAAAGACACTAAGTTATACCACAGTAGCGAGCCAAAATACATTCCATATTGCAACTTGGCTTTTACTGCACAACATGGAAGGGCTGCTTCACTGATCAGGTGCTCCACTCAGGAAAATGAGCACCATCTGAAAGAAGTTGAGGTTAATACTTATGAAGACTGTTCTTTTCTCTAAACTTAAATGGATGAAAGTAGCCTTTAATGACTGCAGTTGGAGTAAAACAAGTTGAAAGAGATGGCATTGCTGCCAGAGGTTGCCCTGTATGCATTTTCATGATGAGCACTTGGTTATCATTTTACCTTTTGTATTGGTCCCAATTCACAGTAGGGAAGGGGAGGTAGGAAGATGATGATGGAGAAGAGCGGGAGAATGGCTATAGATGTTATGATTTCTGAATTTTAAATTTCAGGATCCTAATGTGTTAATTGTTTCCTTTAGACCAATAATCTTATGATTCCTTCTGAAAAATAGTATTCTTCAGAATAATATCTTAAAGTGCTTTCATAAACCACTTGATTACTATTCTTGTCCTATACCAGTGATTTACTTGTGTTGACAGAAAAGACAACAGCACCTGTGATAGTTTGTGGAAGAAGAAAGCTTGAGTTTCATTTTGAAGTAGACTTACTGTTTTAAAGAGAATTGTTAGCTGCTTAAAATCTGTCTGGGTGGTATCAGCTAGATCACTCCAACTCATGTCAATAACCTGAAGCTGAACTACTTGGTGCCCAAAGTCCAGTTGGTGACATTATAGATAGAATGTGCTGAGAAACTAAGCACAGTGGAATTGCTTTTCAAGGTAATTTGGGGTAACAAGAACGTGAACTGACCTATAACCACCTGTTCTGTGTTCCTACAGCCAAATGCTGTGTTTTTCCACTGAACTCCTTCCCATAGTCACAGTTGCTGGTATAAAGGCTTGCTGGTAGTTTTCCACTTTGTCTGTTATTTCTTTTCTGGAAGAACGAGATACTTATAAGAAAGCTGATGCTAAGGAAATGTCACAGTGAAGCATTATGGAAATTCAATATAATTGAAAAGGAAGGAATAACAACAAAAGTGCAAAATACTGGATGAATGCCCTCCATGTTTCAAAAGGTTAAAGAGAAAAGAGCTGTTTTCCACTCCTGAAATTTTCTTTTAACATTGTGTAGGTAGGACCCTTGTTCTAATGTTCTAATCTTTTCAACTTTCCTACAGAAGCTGTGTAATGTAACTCTGCATTATATTTTAGGGTTCCAAGTGTCTCTGTCTTGCTGCTCCTGCCTTCTGTGAATGTTCAGCTTGTAACATGCCAAAATTTAGCTAGCCAAAAAAGAGTTGTCTGGAAGACTAGCTCTGAAAATTATATGGCTGATGTTCACCACTCATCTGTAGAGGAGTGTTACTGCAAAGAGGCAGTTATTTTATTTCTTACATATTTAATCGTGGTAATATACTGTAATGATATTTTTGTCTGTCAGCCCAAAAGCTCCATTCTTTCAATTTTTAGAGAAAGCAGCCTTAAGTACTGAAATTTTCAAAAAATGTTTAACTCCATCCTTTCAAATGATTCAATGTAAGATTGATTTCAATGGAGAAAGAAACAAGGAAGAGAGGAATCCATTAACACAAAGAATGATTTAGCTGTTTATGTCAGAGTCAGTCATACAATTTGAAATTAAAAAGGTAGTTGATGTAAGGGACACATTTTTGTGAACATTTTAATGACAAATGTTTCTATTTTCCACCTGTTTTTCCTTATGTTTTTCACAAAAGCTGACACTGTAATAGGCCTCAGCAATTCTAAATGCAAGTGAACACAGAGAACAGAGATTCCTTTCAAGAGTGGTCATTGCCAGACACAGAAATTTGAAAAAATATTAGTGCCATTGCCTACATTTGAAACATAATATTCTTCCCCAGATTTCTCTTCTTTTCCTCTCTTTTATATTCACATTGAATTTCATTAATGATTATCCAATATCACACACCTAGCAGATGCTTCATCGTTTTTTTTAAAGGGTATTTCAAAACATCTGAAAATCATGAGAGTTTTTCTTTAAACTAATGTATTCTTACTTACCTTTTAAAGAGATCAATTTTAGGAGGTCCCATTAACACATATACAAAAACTGTGACAAAAGAAATGTAACAGACAATTACAAGCCATAATCTTACATCAGTGATGGCCCCCCCATCTTTCTTGGGAGGTGAGTAAGGGATGTGCCTTGCTAAAAGAAATTTCCTGGGAAATCCCAGTTGAGTCATCTCTGCCTCCCCTGGGACCACTGTAATTCCCATGAATAACCCAGCATCTCAACTCCATGCAGCATCTAGAAGCTGCTTGCAGTATTACTGACAGAACTTGTACTTCAGACTCAAAGTATGAGTTACAAAAAAGTTGTAACTCTGGCCTATTTTTAGCACTGCTTAGGCTTAAATTATGAACCCATTGTCAAAGTTAGTCATCCATTTGAACTCTTTCCCAAAATATTGTCAGAGGAGGGACTGAGCCTGATAACTCAATAACTCTTTCTCTCTCTCACACAGGGTTTTGACTATGAAAATTTGATTTCTCATCTGTTTGGAGTAACATGAACTTCTGTTTCTCACATGCCTGAGAGTTCTGCCATGCTATGAGAGTTCTGCCATGAGAGTATAGCCATGCTACAACTGTGTCCTTTTTCTCCAGTTGAGTTCTTTCTCCTCCCATGATCACCTTTCAGGATCAGCGGCTAACAGACAGCTCCTCCATTATCTGATTACATGTCCCTGCACAAAAAAATCTCTGCCCCATCACCTCTCTCCTGATGTGCAGTAGGACACTCACATTACCTCCAATCCTGTTCTGTTCATCTAGTTCATGGTTGCTATATCTGAGCAGGATGTCTTTGAGAAAAAAAAAAAACAAACCTGGTAAAGATGCCGAAATCATGCCGAAAGAAGAAAACTATAAATCTGAAACCCTTGACATCAGAGGGAGTGGTTGCAGATAAAAAGTGCTTTTAAAGAATAATTATCACAGCTCCTCAGGCAGAAGTCAAGATAAGCAGTTCAGGGAGGTGATGCTCATGGTATCACAGGATGCACAGTATTTGGGTAGGAATCAAGGCATCATATTCCTGATCTCAAAATAGTGTGACTCAGTCAGTCATTGCCCCAGTGAGGAAAGCAGAAAAAAAGTATTTTGTATTCAGAAAGCAACTAGCTGAATACCAACCACTTACATTTTGTGATAGGTGTCATAGAGGGTTGTAACACACCAGTACCATGTCAAAGGAATATATAAGAACATGGAAAGACTACAGGGTCTCGGACGTTGTTGGCCAATCATGCTTTTTTTTTCTTGTTACTCTCATTCCAACATGGGAACACACAACTCTTCAAATGTCACAGTAAAAAAATTGGATAAATCTCATTTGTGTGAATATAAAATTCAGATCCACTATCAAAGACTCAAGATCACATTGGGAAGCAAGAAACAGCAGCTGTCACAGCCCTTCCATGCTGAAATGAATATAAATTTAGAGAGTAAAGAGGCACTGTAAAAGAAAATGCACAGTGCAAATCTAAACCAGAACTGTACTTTAGGAAATTCTATTTTGAATGGAGGGATAGATTAGGGAGGGAGAAAGACATGGAAATACAAACTACAGGTTGGAACTGAGTGAAAAACTAGCCCTCTTTGGGGGCAGTGTGTTTGAAGCTACACAACTGTATTTCAGCAGAAAAGGAGCAAAATTGCAGGATGGCAGAAGGAATATCATGCCTCAAGGAAATATAGCAGACCTCAGGAAGGACATATTCTTAAATGCTAATTTCAGTAAAATATTTAAAGAAAAAATATAGGAGCATGAAATAGAAAAAAAATCCCTGTAAGAAAAAATAATCACAGATTTCTTGAAGATTTGATGGGAGTCTTTGTATTTATGGTAGAAAAAGGGGAAAAGTAATAAAGGTTGAGATTAAACTAAACTGGTCTCACCTAGTTTCATCTCTAGGAAATTCAGAGGAATAAGCACTTTTAAAGTGCATCTCACCCCATCTTCTAAAAGTCTCCCTAGGTAAATCAGACTAGCGGTAGCTTAAAAGTTCCTGTGTTTCTTTGTCAGATAAAAGAAGAGTGTAGTCACTAGCTCAGATGAAAAGATCTAGATTGCAGATGTCTACATATGATTTCCCCAAGTATATAAAACTCCACGGGGAAATTTCAGAACAAAAAGCTATGAGACGGAACAGTTTACACAGGTGTTCACAAGGTCCCACTTCAACATCACATGCTGACATGTAAAGTCAAACAGTTGGACATTCTATTAGACAAATTTTGGTTTTTGAAGTACAGGTAGAAATCAGAAGCTCAGAAAAGGCAAACAAGAGCCATCTAAATCACAACAGAGGTGCTAAAATTAACCTGACATCACTGTCCTAATGAAACAAGAGTTGACCAGCATAGTCTGGAGAATACAGGACTTCTCCTCTTAATTAAAACCACAAAACTATTAGAGAATGCAGAAGTAACACTATGCTCTAGAGAAGTGAAAGTCATTTGAAACATAACTATGAAGAACAGAAGATAGTGCAGAACAGCAGACTAGATTCAGGGCTTAAGCATCTTACTCAACCCAGGTGTCACAAAAAAAGTACCTTTGGGAATATTATCCACTTCTTTCATTCATGTTGGAGAGTTTTCTTGGCTAATGGTAGGTATTGTCTCTTTTTTCCTTTCACACTGTTATTACCAGCTCTAAACCCAGCTGTCTTCAGGGTTTTATCCTGCTACATTGGCACAGAAATAGGAAATGTACAAGCACAGAAGAAAGCTGATTTTTTTTTGTTTTACGTCTAAAAGCAAAGTTAATACATAGCTGGGAGAACTGAAAATCAATAATATGGTTGGAAATATTAAGTTCTTCTGGTTTTTGAGAGAAAGACCAATATGAAAAAATAAAGACATCATTAGCTGCAGCCCAGCTTCAGCTGAATCAGAAACGAATGTGTGATGTAAATTTGTGTCTTGGATTGTGACATGTAGATGCCCAGATAAAACTAAGTGAAAATTAGATGCTCTCTGGAAAATATTAAGAAAAATGCTTAGCAGAACAAGTAAAAATATTTAGGGGCTGCAAAGGACTGAATGGAGATTCACTATTTTCAGCAGTCATTCCTGTAAGCTGTGCTAACTTTCTCTCTTGTGGCACACTAACCATAAAACACCATGGTCATGTTTTCTGTCTGGCAGAGTAAGTATTTTATGAATGCCCACAAAACAGAATAGCTTTGGCTGGAATGAGTCAGAGAATCTGTGTTTATCTGGAAGGCAGATGATGCAGTTCAGAATATTTTAGAGGTGAGACTGAAATGACTACACTCACAGTCCAGCCTTAAAGCTGGACTCCTGGGTTTAGGTCAGGTGCTGCATTATGCCAGACCTGAAAAGTGTGTTCTGGGCTTCCTAAATTAAGGAACTTCTAGAATTAAAAATAAACAGGACTTCAAGCACATTTTCAGGTCTCATAATAGATCCAGTGCAAGTGGAGTATATAACAACTCAAGATTTTGACTTTTCTCAGAGAAACATTTAGAGAACATTAGGGAAATGTGGTTTATTGGTTTCAGTTGCCTCCAGATCTAATCAGTAGCCAAGGAAAAACACTATCTACTCTTTTTTACACAGTAACTGCTGTGGTGGATGGTCAGTTTTCAGGTACCTGATTCCTGTAGGGGAACTGCTAGGGGGCTGCAGTACAGCATGGAATCTCAGCCCAGAGTGTGTAAGTGTGCCTAGCCAGCTCTGTTCAAAAGAAGACATCTGGAAGATGGGAGAGGACCAGAGGGCAGTCACCTGACTAAGGAAGACAAGCAGTGTGTCCAATGACAAAAGAGAAGGATATGCTGATCAGTGATGAGAAAGAGGTGTGTGGAATGCATCTCTGTGCCTCAAGAATATCTCCTTCTCTGAGACATCTCTGGTGCCATACTCTGAGGGTGTTCAGAATCACGGTGTGCTGAAGCTGGACTGTTTCCACTGTTCAGAGAAAACATCTCTCCCTGCATGCTTGTGCTGCTTCATACTACCCCTCGGACATATGATGTTGGTCACCATCAGAGACAAGAAACTGAACTACACAGACCCTTCATGCAATCTTGGACAGATGCTCTAATGCCCATGGCTTAATTGTAGCATTACCTTTGTTTTCACATTCATTTGTATCTGCCTATTAATCTTCTCAGTGGGAAAGAACTTTCAGTGTTTTGTCCGAAGTTAGAAATAACAGAACATTATCCTTCCTTCATTATCTGGTCTATGTACTTGTTTGTACCCTCTATTTAGTGCTTTGCACATTGCTTTTCACTGCAGAGTTTTGCAGGTTAAAAGGAAGAAGATGTTACTAGGACATAAGGCAGAAATCCATATTGAAAACTGAGAAAACAGTATACACACAAAATGAAATTTCTGCCATGCTTCTAAAGTCCATATTAATAGTGTTTTAAGCATTGCCTGAATTAAAAATGAAAGGTAGTTTGTGACATGCAGTAGGGCCAATGGAATCTTTATTTTAAATGTTGTAATTAAAATAAATGTTTTTTCACCACTGCCAGAAGTAATCAGACGAAAGAAGAAGGTTTATATAAGTGGAAAAATCATTACAGGCTGAGTGTCTTTGTACACTAGCATTAGAAGCTGTCTATAGCTGAATAAATACTAAATACTCTTTTATAATGCAAGGTAGGCTGTGTGTTTCAGCTTTAATAGCTACTAACTCATTTAACTGGAGGGTGACATGAGGCTAATCAAAGGTCGCCCGAGTCCTGGTTGATGTTGAATGGGAGTTGACAGCTTTCCAGAGTAGTGCACAATTCATGGGGAGGATTTTTTTTTCCTGCAGAAACAATATTCATCTAGGATTGACACAATGCTGAGTTTCAAAACGATTAATTCAAATCCTTAAAGACTCTGGAAAAGCAGACAACTTTTCAAGTCTTATCCTGGGGAAGGAGTGCTCACCTGAGAAAGAAATTCAGGTCTCAGGCAAATTACTGAATTCCAATAGCAATATGTTTCATAAATAGCAGCAGGAATCAGGAACCTGCTCAGACAACAAAACACAGGTTTTTTAGTTTCAGTTTAAAATGACACAGGTCACATAGTTTAATAGAAAAGAAGCATGTACTTATGCTTTCACAGGGACAAAGCAATAGAAAACATAAGAAAAAACAAGGAAGGTATGGAATATTTATAATTAAGACTAAATAAAGTATACTTCAGATATGCACCATCCTTTCCAAGCACAAAAAACTAGCAGTGACATGATGAATGTAAAAGAATAGATTAAAATGCCAGACCTTGTTTTTTAAAATCCCTGTGTCTGACAGCATCATAAGCTTGAATTCGTGTGGTATGTTTTACTACCTTTGAGGGTAAAAGTTTGTTGTTCAAATGAGTGCATATACACGCTCTCTGGCAGATGGAAGTGTTGTGATTGGGCATGCAAAGTGATTATCCTCCCCTGCAGACATGCTGAATGCAAGTGAGGATACATGTGAAGACATGCAGCCTATTGAAATAGTAAAATGTTACCCAGAACAATTGTAAAATGGTACCCAGAACAAAAATACACCTTTTCAATAGACCTTGTAATAGTTCTCTCTAGAGAACTATTACAGCCAAGGTAACCCTTGAGTATGCAACACACACATGCACACAAACAGATTCTCTTATAATGTTCTTTGGTAGACACTTTAATAAAATGTACCATTATAGAAATTATTATAGAGTATTTAAGATCAGGTCAAGAGGAAATGTGAAACTCATCAGTTAGGGAAAAAAATGAGAGGAAATCTCATACAATTAGAAAATAATTAAAATTGTAATGAACCTATCTCTGACAAGGATATTTGTCCATGAACCCTGGGAGAGAAGGGATGTTCTTTGAAAAGATAATGAAGTAGAAAAAATGCTTTGCCATGTAGCTAAAAAGGGGATTTAAAAGATTTTATGTCAATGTGTAATAAAAGTAATTACACAGGTTTTGCAGCTGTGGGGTGGGGTAGAATATACCCATAGATATGTCTGAAACCTACGGCTGTCTAAACAGCAAACTGAAATTCCTTAATCCTCCTTCTGTCAGTCAGTAAAAATTGTTTTCTTGAAGAGGATCTCCAGGATGGTAACTATAATCACTGTGGAGGAGATGGTCACTATACAGAACACAGTCAGAAATATTCCTCTGTATCTGTATCTCCCTCCATTTATAACACCACTCTGAATTTCAGCAGCACTGGATTTGAAAAATTACTGAACTGAAAAATGGTATGTAAGCTTCACTGCTGCCAATCTCCTACCATTAGCACCAGGCAGCAGGAGCAGGATACCATACCTTCCCATAGGAGAGAGATGACAGAAGTCATTACAATTTCTAAATACTTGTACCAAGGAGAGAAAAAGAAACCAATTGAAACCAGCAATGATTCAAAACATTGAAAATGACGTTAAGAAATCTGAGCAAAACTTTCCATTCCATTTTAACAATTTTTTTTAAATTAATTTTTGATACCTAAAATTTTTCATCTTTTACAGTTTAAAATTTCAGTTTTTGAGACTACTGTGGGAAGAACTTGAGTGTCAGGGGTTGTGAAAATTTATCTGGTAGAATTCTCTGAGTTTTGCTTCATTCCCAGAATCCTCTCTTTACTTGCTTTCTATTTTTGTGTCATTTCTATTTGCTCTTTTTCAACATAACTACACTCCTCTTTACTATGTGCCTTCTCAAATTCTGATATCAGTCCTCTTTGGTTTTCCTGACATCCAGAAAGCTTGACTGCAAATGGGCTTCCATGAAGCCTTCATTATCACCACAACTGACAGCATTACTTAGCCACCTTGGAACATCAGGAAGCTCAGAGTATCTGGGACAATATCAGAGAATTTTCCATTTTCCATTCTGCCCCATCTTCTCTCTCACCTTTTCAGTTGACTTCTCATTGCTGATGAAGTAGAAATACTGTTTCAGAAAAGAGAACATATCCTCCCTTAAGTATTTGTGCTGGAAGTTAATGCATATTAAAACCAAATTACCTTCAAATAGTTCTCCTTTGCCTTTCCCCTTCCCTGATATATTAGAAAGCTGCACTAAAACAATTTGTAGACTAGTTTTCAAAGGGCAAAGTCTCACTCAGGACTCTTTTATTCCTGATTAGCTTGACCACACATTCAATAAAGTGCAATTAAAGATCTGCTCAGCAGTGAGAGCGTGGGAATTAAAGGGAGGAAACCATGGCCTGATTTTTTTTTTTATTTCAAGTATTTTTCCATCACAGTAAGCAAAAATATAAAGGTTTTATAAGGAAAAAAAATCCACAAATCAGCCACATTCTAGCTTTCTTCAAATCTATCATTACTACTGCTGTCCCTAGATTTTGATGGCGTTGGTTTAGTTTTTCACTTTCAACTTTTTTGGGGTGTTTCTTGTTATAAAGCTCAAGTCTGCAAGTAGAAAGGAAATGTTTCTTGCACAAATGTGTTGCTGTATTCATCCTTTCTAGTGGTACCTCTGTTGAAGTAAATTAATTAAATTTGCAGAGACATAGTGAATTCCAAACACAGTAGGCCCTTGACTTCTAAACAATGGCATTGTCCTACTTGTCCGCTACTGTTGTAGTCCAATAGAGTTAAAATAAGAGGAATGAGTGAAATTTAGTCAACTGTCAATTGATTTATGTGCTGCTTAAGCAGAAGCAAGCAATTCTCCCTTTCCGTATAGATCTATGTCACCATTTTGACAGGAAAATAGTAAAGAGCCCACCAAAGGGACAGTGCAAATTATTAGCCATTTTGCATAAGAGAATGCTTGATTTAGCTTGATTTTCAATAATTTGTGGATATCTATTATAAGGTAGTGAACTAATATTCCCTGAACTACCATCTGCTGAGGGTGGAAAATACGTAATAACATCCCCAGTGTGGTGGAACTAGTCAGATAATATGCAGGTAGTGTGGGAAGCAGCCCTTCACACAGATGTTAAGTAAAAAATAGACTGTTTACACTTACATGTGATAATTTGGATCACAATAAGATGACAACCCTACTTAAGTAACAGAAGTCTTTTAAGTCAAATGCCCAAGAATAGTTATGCTAAATATGTACCTGAAATATTTGAGATAGAAATGAGATAATCAGACAGAATGTTTAGGATCTAGGTAGAAAGGAGAAAAGCTGCTGGTTTCTTTAGCTTGCAGCTCAGCTTCCTGAGGTCAGAGGTACCTCACCAAGTTACTTGATCTCTACATACCTCCATTATTCCCATTTGCTTGCCCAGGTATCCTTACAGTTTTTCAATACCAAGTGTTATCAATTTAAACTTATCTAATCAATCCAAATAAAGTCCAGAGCCTGGAGCAGGGGCTATATGTTAATTTGCACTTGAGCTTCACTTTGTGTAATGCAATCCTGCTGATATAGTGCAGTGGACAGCTCTGGTGACAGATGCAAAGGAACCCTGCTAGCCTGTGATAACCAGCTTCTGCATTGCCAGCAGCATGCAAACTAGCTAGCTTGAAGGCAATGCTCATGCAAAGTATAGTCAGAGCCAGGCACTGTCAAGGGCAGCAGACAGCTGATGATAGCAACACATGGTCCTGTGCTCTGTTTTGCTCACAGCAGCTCCCTGGAAAGCTGAGCTGAATGCTGCTGATACCACAAAAAAAGATGGGGTATGTGGCATGCAGGAATTTGCACCAGAAAGGTCTCTCTTATAACCATCCCTGCTTTGAGCCTTTTGTTTGGGCTCTTTTGTTTCACAAACAGATGTTGTAAGCAAGGTACATACTAATTAAAAGTACAAAGCAATTATTTATTAATATATTGTTTATCAGCTCTACACTCAGCAGAGCTAGGATTAAGGACCAACTGGTAGAATTCTCACCATGAGTTCTCTGCAGAGCAGGCAAAGGTCTCTCAGGAGGCAAAAGGTCCTTTGGCTTCAGGACCTCAGGGCCCTTGCTGCTCCCTGGAGCTGACTTTCAGCATGGCTGACTTGCCATACTCCAACCCCTTCTAGTATTTTCTACTTTTTATGTTCATGTTTTGCCTCTTTAATCTTTAAGACCCCTGTCTCAACAATCCAGCCTCTTCAGTTTTACCTTTCTTATCTCATGTGGCTCTGCTCTGCAGACTGTTTCACAGCTCTTCTACACCACACCACGTCAGCCTAAGCCAAAGTTATGCAGGTGGGACATATTAGGCCTGAGCTGAGCCATGGGGAAGGGGGAGTGTTAAAAGGAGGCCACAGAGCAAGTGGGTTACAGATACTCAGATGTAGTAATTCAAAAATTGACCCTGGACCAGACAAGCTGAACCTTTTATCTCTTTCCTGAAACAGAGGCCATTACTCCTCTCACTCTCCCACCAATAACTTCCTTCTAAGGCCCCCTAATGATAGTAGTCGCAAGCTGGTACCGTATACCACTATCACTGAAAATCCATTCATTAACTGCTTTTCTTGCAGCTTATCATGACCAAAAGTGTTGTTAAACTCTATGGGCAAAGTGCCCTATGACAGCTTGGTATTGGATGCCCAAGATTAGGTAGGGATGATATAAAAATAATCTGTCTCCTCTTTTTCTCCTTGTATCTCTGAAACCAGCCTCCTGGAAGGAGCCTTTTCATCAGAGTTCCTCCACCTGAGCAGAATATTGTCAAGACAAAAACTAGTTCAAATGTTCTTTCCTTTTCTCAGGGAACTGCCTGCCAGAAGTGGGAGGATGACCATCTCCACTAACATTACAGTTACTTTAGCATAATGTCTTGTCAGTGAACAGAGAGAGCAGAGTTCCCTTTGCAGGACTTGAACAAAACCAAGGGAAGACACAAGCCTTTGTTTGAAATCTTCTGCAGAGATTCTGTGTTGCAGGAGGCCAGAACCCAATTATCTAACCTCTCATTTTCGATGTGTTAAATGGCATTATAGATAAACATGATCTGTTTTGCATAAACTAGACTTAAATGTAATCATAACTTTTTCTTCAACACATAAACTGATTATTCAAAGAATGAAGGAAAAAGTTCTATGCCTTAATTCATGAGTTGCATAATTCTGTTAGCAAAATATGATTAATGAAGTTTTTGAAGCAACATTGCTAGTTGCTTCAAGAGACAGAGAATAAAACAAAAATCTACTACCACGTGTCTATACTTTTTGGGTTTTAGCAGTTGGGTTTGTCAGTTTTCTTTGGTGGTTATTTACACGAGGAGGTCAAAAATGTCAAAATTACTATATTGATCCAGCAGTGTAGAAACATTTGGGCTTCATTTTACAGTCACTGAAGCTGACGGAAAATTTGCCAATTACTCTAGTGGCAACAGAATTAGACACTTAATTGGAAACAAGCAAACTGTGATAAGAATATACCAATGTTAAAATGCAACTCACGGAAAATTCTCTTAGGTTTTAGAAATAATCTGATCAAGAATTGGAAGAGAAGAAGATATCCTAAGTCAAAATATCTGTATAAAAAGCTCCTTCTGCTTTATTTGTTTCCTCAAAAATTTAATTAAATGCAAAAGCGTTGTTCAGCATAAGTGGATGCAATGATTAATTTAAATATCTTATCTTCTCATTAAAAATCCCAGTCAAATATTGCAAATTTTCCTAGTTTAGGGCTGAAGTTATATCAAGCCCATCCAAAGCCTTTTTGCCTTTTGCCTAATTAATATAATTTGAAAAAAAATATTAAATGCTATGTGTGTGCGGGGTAAACTTGATAAAGTGTAATAGACATAAATGTAATGTTTCCAACAAAAACCAACGTGTGAAAACAACAGATAACAGAATTCCTTTCTGTCTGGGAAGCTTCAGTGAGGTGTTGCTGAGTTCCCAGACCTTTCCATATTTGAACCAGGCACCTGTGAGTTTTCTGGTTTGTGTTCCTCTGCCCTTGGCATACTTTGCATACTTTTACACTTTGCATAAATTAGTAATCTAATTTATGTCTCTCCTTCTCTTTCCATGAGCTGGATGTAACAATGTAAAAAGGATTTGGATGAGAACATAAGAAACAGAAAGTTTGGGTTTAAATGCATTTTGATAGAGTTTCATAAATTGTTTTTGGGCAGCCATAACTTATTCTCAGCACCTGAGAATTTAAAAATTGCATTTATGCACCATTAGTATTTGACAAGTAAAAGGTACCCAAACTAAACTCAAAATATTTTTATGCACTGGCAAGCTCAAAAGTTAGCAGTATAAAAAGCATGTTCAGCCCTGTTAAATTGAGCCTTCTCACCCCCACTGCTGACACCCCCACCTTATTTTACCAGCAGAACTGTGCATCGCCCAGAGACCAACTGGTATCCAGAAATACTGTCTGAAATATTTCAGCCCTATGTGCAGGTGTTGAAAGGCATTTTAGTAGGGTGAAAGTAAACTTCACAAAGGATCCATGGGCTTTTTTTTTGTTCAGCCTTGCTGCACAGGGGAGGCCAGGGGCAACACTGACACCTTCTGATAAGAGGCGGGTACATCCATTCCCTTGCTATTGCAGAGAAAGAAGCAGGATGCTCTGCATCTGCAGGAGTGGGTGGTTCTCACATCTATTTCTTTTCTATTTCTGTAGTTTCAGGCATCTCCCCAAGTCCTTTCAAACACTGCACCTTTTCAACATTCAGCTTGATGCAAGTTTCAGCTTAAAAGACACACAAGGGAAGGAAAACGAGGATGAAGGCTGGCAGAGGCCTCCGCTGGCAGAACCTATCAGAATAAATGCAACTGTATTGTTTCTGTGTTGAGCTCTTCCCATTTTTAGAAGCTCAGGAGTAAAATATTGTCAAATGTGGGAATTAGATTCATTAGATCATTGGACACTGCAGATAAAGAGCCTGAAGAAATAGACTTGTTTTTCCAAAAGAATCATTTATAAAGAGACACAGATTTAACTGCAAAGAGAGAGTTATAAAATGGCTAAAGGAGCAGATAATAAATAAAAATGCTTGGGCTAAGTGAAGAAAATTTTGCTTTACACATTTGAGTTGTATCACATTGCTTGCGGGGAGAAAACCCAAAATAGAAGAATCTAAAAAATGATGTTCACTGGAGTGAGTGTAATGGGATTCTGTTTGCTGCAGGAAATCTGGGAAAATACAATGCACTGGTTTTCCATTCGTATTACCATAGTCACAAAATCCACTTAGTGCTAGTGAAACAATTTGAAACTCCTGTTTATGTTTTGTCCAGGCCAAGCACACATCTGAGATCAGTGTAGGATTGGAGTATACATTATAAATTATAGTAAGATCAAGTTACCAGTGAGTGGATTAAGAGTAAATGGCACTTGATATGCTCAGATCAATATCCTGCCCTTGTTCTCCCTAAACACATACATCACAACAGGTCAGGCTTCATACAGGACTCGGATTCCTGCCAGGCTAGTTTCTTTCTGAAGCTGTTTATTCTGGAGGTAGGAAATCAGGGGGAGTGTTATGGGATGATGGTCTTTTTTCAGCCAATGCCCCAGAGATACTTTGAAAAGGAAAGTACAGGAAGGGATGATATATGCTGAGCTTCAACCTACTAATGTATCAGGGGCTCAGATGCTATATTTGTTTATTTGTTTATTTATTTATTTATTTATTTATTTATTTATATGTATATATCTGGCAGCTGCAAAACACTTCTTTTTATCCCACACAAGAAATAAATAACTTCATTTCTCAGTTACTTTATTTTTAGGATGAGGCACTGCATTTATATTTCATAACTGACAATGTGGGACTCAGTAGTCCTCTGAATAACAGCAGATATTCACCTCTTTTTTCAGCTAAATTGCCATAGTGGTCATGTAAACTATTTAAATTAACTAAAGGGGTCTAAGTTCCTTTTTTAAAGTACGGTTAGCTCTAGCATCCTAAACCCAGAGTCATAGAACCATAGGATAAGCTAAGTTGTAAGGGGCCCAACAGAAAAAAAACCCAAGAACAAAACCAAGACAAAAAACAAAGAAAGCAAACAAGCAGAAGAAAAAGGTGTTTTTTTTTTTTTTTTTTTAAACTTTCTCCACTAACTCAAATTTAAAAGTGGCATTGATTAGCAAGGAGGAAAATTAAGTGCATTAGAATTTAAAATCAAGATATAGAATTTTTTTTTCACTATGCCAATTCATGTTTAGCTTTCTGAGACTTTTTTTTTTTACATCATTCATTCATATAATTTCTCATTTTTTAATTGGAACTAAACACTGATTTTACAATGCTTGTGCACATGGTAACTCCAGTATTCTTTCTTATGAAAGCAAAATCCTTCTGAAGAGCAGTTAGAGTCAAATCCAGCTGTTCAGCCTTGCTGTGGACTGCCTCAGCAACATCTCCCCAGACTGCAGTAGCAACAGCAGGACATACATTCTGCTATTTGCAAATTTTCTCTGTGAAGAAAACCATTAATACTCATTGCAGGAAGTTCAGATCAAAGACATTTAACAGGATAAGCTACCAAATAGACCTGATTTGTGCAGATGTCTATATCTAACAACAATTTTAATACAGAAAGGTTGCTTTTATGTGGGAACTCTGCCTCAGTTTGGCTTTTGTTCTTTCTTACACAGCTTTTATGTGACGTAAGCCTGGGTATGAAAAGTGAGCCTGGTCATTTCAGTGGCTGGTTTTTATTGCACATTTGCATTACTGATACCACTACTGCAGCTGTATACAACTTCAGCAACAACGTATCTTTTTTGCACAGATGACATTATTTCCCTGTTCTTCTAAGGAATACCTTAGAAGAACATAGGAGTATCTTATTCTCCTAATGAATCATATATCAGAAAAAGACACAAATCTGTATTAGTTTCTCTATTTTTTTCCACATAGTCTATTTCATGTAATTGAATGATGAGGAGTCAGGTTATGGTCTGATGGAAATTTCTAGGGTGCAAAAAGAGTTTCAGAAAATAACCAGCTCTGTTAAAATTTTAAGAAACATTTTTAAAATTTCCAGAGTGTCACAGCAAATTTATAAAAAAATTTCTTCATCTAAGTCCAGTAACACAGCAAATAAAGAGAAATATAGGTGATTTGTTGAATGGACAGCATTTACCACATTATCAATTATTTAGTTTTCAACTTACAAAACATGCTATGTTCTGTAATTGCTATGAATTAATTCAAAATGAAAACCAAGTCCAACATTAAAAAAATATAAATCTTTAAATCAAAGAACCGAGAATTACACCCTTTGAAATATAGTTAAAATTACTATGATCCAGAGGTGCATGCCTGTAATTTTTGGGGAATAATCTCATATGATAATGAAAAATGGCAAAGGTAAAAGTTAAGGAAAAATGCAGAAAGGACTTATGCCAGGATAAAGATCAAAGTATTGTGTAGAACAGCACACAATAAAAGTTGCCAAAGTCAGGAGAGCACCAGCAAGATGTACACCACTACTGGATTGGGCAGCAACCCAGTGGGCCAGAACAAAATTTCCTTTGCTGAGGACACAGTAAAATTTGAGTGATGGCAATATGACACAGCTGTGTCAATGCTGGGATAGAGTTCACCATGTAGTATATTCCATTCAGCTTCCTACACTTTACCTTTCCCAGATATGCAATGACATTTGTATGTGACACAGAAGAATTCAGCGTCCATTAGCCTGCCATCATAGACTCCAAGGCTGGCAGGATAGAGCAGTGCCCCTTCTAAGGTCATATATTTTTCATTCCTCTTTTAATGTTCACAAATGCTTTCATACATTTTTGACATTGATAGAGAAAAGCTGCAATCTCAATAAAAGTATTGAACCCTGAAAATTAGACTCAAATTTATGTGGCAGTTTAGAAACATGATGCCTCATTCCAACAGACACACATTTTGGAAGCACAGGCAAGGCATTACCTGATTAGGCTTCTCATGATTACAACACACTGCTGTACCATCTAGAGGGATTTCAGAATTACTCAGTCTCCTCATTTTTATGATGCATCATATTTTTTCTTTTGTTACTGTGCCTCCAATATTCTTATAGTATTATGTTTCTTAATTTGAACTTATTTTCCAGGTCATCAATTCAGTTGTCCAATGTTACTGTCCTAAGGATTTACAACCAGATCATTGTTTTTCAAGCGCTATTTTTCTCTGCTTCTAGTTTTGCCTCTGCTTTCTGTAATCGAAAACTCATATTTCTATTGTGTCGTAAAAATTGTATCACTCAATGCAATCCTCTCACACTGAGCAAGACCAGTTTTACTTGGTAAATGAAGTGCTTGTTTCCAGATGCCCTTGCATTTTACATAATAGAACAAAATGAAATGAGATTACATCAAACCAGATCAAATAGAACTGAATAGGAAGACCACTATTCTCAGAAGAGGTTGAGTTCTGAAATGTCTGCCCAGAAAGTAATTCTCACTGCATTTATTCACACCAGCAATAACATAAACAGTTTAAAGTCCAAATAAAACCATAACAAACTCTGTCAGTGTCCCAATCCTATATCCCTCAAAAACTTTGCCTACTTGGAAATCAGAACAGGGTGCAGAGATGTCCCTGCAGGGTTGCTGATACTGTAATAGCTCCCAGGACAAAGAAGTTGTTTTTCACAGTCCATCCTCTGGGACTGTGAAAAAACATGAACATGAACATGAACAGCTGAAGCATGCTGCCTTCTCAGCAGCATCCAAAGAGTTTATTCAGAAGTCTCTAGAGGACTTCAAAGCTGGTTGTATCAGAGTACTGGTTATGGCTGGGAGAGAGCTAATGTTCTTCATAGTAGATTGTATGGGGCTATGTTTAGGATTTGTGTCCAAAACAGTGTTGGCAACACAGAGACGTTTTAGCTATTAGTGAATAGTACTTAGATAGGATCAAGGGTATTTCTGTGTACAGAATGTGTAAGTTCCTCATTTTGTCCATGACAAGTGTAAGTAGAAACTAGACAGAGTCCTTTGTTTTCTCCTCTATCTCCTGCAGCAAGCTTTTTTGACAAGTGCATTAAAAAGTTTGCTGCTCTCAGCTTATAAATAATCTCAAATGACTATAAAGTATTCCCATGTGTATGATCCTTACATCTCCTTGCTACCCCTAGGTCATGTGAGAACATCAAATTGTGCAAAACTGGTGTACTACAGAGAGATAATGAGCACCAACATACACAAGATGCCGCTTTATCCTGGCAATCAAAGTTCTGGAGACAGAATTATTATGGCAAAAAAAATGCCTCTAATAAATATTTTCTGGGTTATTTACTGGGCATTGTTCTCTTCCTCTTGCCCTTGAACCCATCTCTTCCAAGAGCTACACTATTTTGAGTAGCACTCTTCTCAGCCACCACTGACAAAAGTCCTGTATATGTCCACATGCCCACATTGAGATAGCAAAAACTAACTTCTTTTTTTCCCCCAGTGAAAAGGAAAGGAGAATAAGGGAATAAAGGTAAGAGGAAGAACCTGTAGCAAACATTTCAAGGTTCAAGCCTGAAGGATCAGGGAAGGCTGCCTGTCATGTGCATCAACAGCAAATCCCCCAGACAACCCTGAGGGAGCAGTAAGGAGGGAGCTGGCTAGAAATGGGGTTTTAACAGATGGTTCTGCTGGAGCAGATTGAGCTTCACAGACTTTATCTTACAACAAGATATGCAATATGAAAATTAATCCAAAGCATGCATGAAATTAACGAAGTTGGAGGAGAAACATTCATTCTACACAGGGGGTAAGGTAAACTGTATGTTGTCTTCTGGGTAGCTATGATTAGGCAGACTACGAACAGCAATGAAGCTGAAAGGCAGTTGGAACAGGAAGAAGAGTTTGGCAGAGGAATCACTGAGAATTCTGGTAGTTTTTTGGGCATGACTGCTAACAGAGTTATAGATGGAAGTGCCATAAAGATTGTGAAATCAAAATTGTGTTAGATATCAGCTAGGTGACATTAGAGATGAATGTGAGACATGATATGAGGATACTGGAGCTGTGGCTGTCAAAATCTCAAATCAAATATATCCCTGAAATATTTGACAATCAAGTTATCACAACCTTTCTACATGACATTAGCTCATCTATTGTGTTCTCATTTCAAGAAAGAAGCAGTTTAATTTTATTTATTCTTCTTCAATAATTCACAAAATGCTGGACTACAAATCAACTAGCCTGCTTTTGATCAGGAGTTCTTTGGCATAATTTTCCCTCCCAGTGTGTCTGAATGTCGTATAAATAGCTTTCAGCTTGATTACATATAAATTTAAGCCACATTAGACTTCATGTGTTCCACTGATATATTAATCCCTTTCTCAGCTTATGTCAATTTCGCAACTTGCTACCTCCCTGAATATTTTGTGTGCAAATTAAAACTATTTAAACACAACAATATTTTATAGTTTTAACAAATTAATTGGAACAGGTTAGCTCATTGTGAGCTGCTGGATTTATTTATTTATCAATGTGATTATGCTAGTACTGTTCCTTAAATCCGCATATGTTGTAAATACATACAGAAAACATAGTGGGAAATGAAAACAAAGATCTGGAGTGAAACTTCATTTACTGCAGTACCTTCAGGTGGCCAGTGTTTCACCAGTATGACATGGATGGGATGACCTCAGTTAGGACAGGTAGGTTTCATTGACAGAAGGCTGTTTGGCTGTTAGCAGTTAAGTGCAGGACCCTATGCACTTTCAAATTCCCTGGGTTCAGGAGAGGATTGTTCTTAGCTCCTGGCTCTGAAGATGAACACAGATATTCATAAGTGATGGAGTTACTACAGTGGCAGATTTTGTGGTGCCAGATGACTGGACTTCTAAGACTGGGCCATTTTTGCCCTCCAGTTCTATATTTTATATGCTCCAGAAAATTATATGTTATTTGGGTATGTTGCAGAAAGGTTATTTAGCAGCTAAAACTCCCTTGCTCAATTTATACCTTCAAAGTTAAGACGGCTACCTTATTAAAAAAGGAAATTTTCTATAATGGGGAAAAAAAAAAATCTCTTCTGAAAAGAAAAACACATAAATATATTTAACATCTCCATGTACACAGATTTTGGACCTTGCAGATACTTTGGATTAAGGATCTTTAAGTGAGAAAGTCTTTCCTGCACTATTTTTCAACTCTACAATGATGGAATGACATTTATTTTGAAAAACAGCTCTGCCAGTGAGATGGGATTTTTCCATGTTAGAGTACTTGACCTCTCCAGCCACTTCCATGCAGTGTGAAGGGCCCAGTGTCCATGGCCCTTCGTTTCCATTTTCCCTCTCTGAGTGGAGAAAGAAAAAAAAATAAGTTAAGCTTAGTCAGATCTGCACTGCATCAGCCTGTGTTACAGAACAATTAAACAGGCATATTTATGCTTTCATAAGAGAAAATGAAAAGTTAGCAAAAGAATACATGGGAGCCTATCTTATCAGCCCAAATTGGAGAGGAGGTTTGCTTTTGGATTTGTTTCTGATCTTGATTTTTCTTAAATATGAAAGGTTGCTTCATTCTGCCTAAAACATCCTACCCAAAACCACTGAGCTAGTAAAGCAGAAGAGAAAGTGTAGGAGTAAGGGCTTATTCCAGGAAGTCTTTTCAGTAGCTGCACTAATGTTGTGCTCTGAGGAATTTTACATTATTTCAACCAGTTGGTTTTAAAGTCTGATATTCGCAAACATTGTAGAAGAAAGACTCAGCACACCCTCTGAGTAACTTTCCACTTTATTTTTAGTCTTTCTGAATCAAGTGACAGGGGGGAAGTGAGAAAGGCAGTTACAGCGGGGGAATATTTTAGAAATGTCAATAGGTTGTCAGTAAAGTCCTAGAAACCAAAGCTGTGAGCTGCTTTCACTCCCTGCCCCTGCTCTCAGTCCTTCTATGTCCCAATCATCATACACAAAACTCTCACTTAGAAGAAAAGATTTGTGGCAAAATTCCTACAGTTGCTGTAGGAATAACCAAAAATATTGGGTTTCTTGGGACCAATAGGTATCAATGCACTTCATTAGCCAATAGACTGATTAGGAAGAGGATGGGTGGAAAAAACCTCATGTAGTCCTTTGTAATAATGAAGGGTTAACAAGTAATTAAGAGTTGCAGGTATGAAGAATACTTTGTTTATTGCTATAAATGCCCACCACTTCAAGGCTAGAAGCTAGAGTGGTAAGTAACCTAACAGCCTGCTGGGATTTTTAACAGCTGATTAAAAATTTATTGAAAGGTCTATTAATAATTTATTAACTTTATACAACCTTTTATAGGTACTCTTAGATTAAAAGTCTGATAGAACAAACTTATGATAGAAAAACAAAGTCAGCGCTTACCTTAAAAAAGGACCCTATTTAAGTAATTCTAATAAAATTTAAGTTGTTTTGTTTTAATGGGAGGGAGACGAAAGGGAGAAGCTCTTCTGTTTTGTTGAAAAAAAGTACAACATTTACAAAATCCTCTTATTTTAAATAAAAGAGTTTAAAATTGGTTTTTTAAAATGGGAGAAACATTCTAAAGAGATTAGGCTTTTAGGGAGAGGTGGGTGGTTCTGGAAGACATGTCTAAAAAGGGGTGAGATGAACATGACTTGCTGTATGGTATTGAGACAGCACTGCTTTATTTCTGCACTTCAGAAGAGTTTTCCTTACTTTTTTTTTTGTTTCATTATAGAAAAGGATGGTGTTAGCAGCAGTGTCACTCACTGTTTCACACACATTGAATAAAATGTTTGTCTTTAAAATATCTTACTGTAAGATGTCTTTTTTTTTCTGTTGGCTGACTTACACAAGAGCTGCAAGTGAACAAATTGTTTTACTGCTCGTCAGCTCCTGACATTTATTGTAGTTGTAAAGAGTGATAAGAAAAGAAGAGAAAAACTTTACATACCAGGACAAGAAAAAGGTCAGATTAATATTATCTGCCATGTGGTTCCTGCCCAAAAAACAGAGAAAAAGAGCTTCAGGAAAAAGGGAAAAATATGATTTGTTGTGTCAGAAACACAAGTCTGAAATAGATTTATTGGCACTGTTCAGCATATGGACAAGTTGTGACAGTGACAAATGTACTTTCTGAAGGAAATCTAGGGGTTTTGTTGTATGTTTTCTTGGAGTCAGGAAGTACCTTGCCTCTATCCTGTCATAATTATCTAGCAAATCAGCCATTCTTTTTTTTTAAATATGTTCTTGAAAAGTGACTTTTTTCCTACAATGTATGGCTGTATGCTTTTAGTATTTGATACAATCACCAAAATATGTTCCTATGTTTAAAAAAAACAATTCAGAAGCAATTGCAGAAATGCCCTTACACTTCTAAGCTGATCCCTCTCTCCAAGCCTGTCGGACCAGCTGTCCTGTGCCTGAGTATCTGCCACAGGCACAGCATTTGCAGCACAAAGCCTACTGGGTGCTAATGTGACTATCAGGGGAAAGGTTTCCATGCACCAATCCCCCTCAAAAATGCATTCCCAATGACCTGAAATTCTGCAGCCTCTTTACTGCTCTGCAGCCCTCTATCTGCTACTAGCACTGCTGGTCTCAGAGCAGAAAAAATGCCAAAATATTACTCATGAATGCATGGGAGGCAATCTGCACTGGGAAAGAGCAGAAGCCTGGCACTAAAATATGTGGTTTATGCTGGATATACAAATGTTTGATACCTGACTGCTGCAGCCAGGTACAGAAGTGCAAGAGGAAGAATTGCAGAGGAAGGAAGGGCAGGAGCAGAGCAGAGGGGGCATAGCTGTACACAGCTTCCTTACCTTGGCCTGGGGCAAAAAGCGAAAGAGATGAGAGACAAAGCTTGTTACTAGGCAGGTGAGCTCTCAGTACTGCCCTCTCTCCTTTAGGCATCTAATTGTTACTCTATAGTCAAGGAAGTAGCCCCAGGAGCACCTCAGTCCTAACTTTTTTATCTTTCATAGCATTAGATAAATATTACAAAAAATAGCATGTAGTGCTTGTAAGAGTCCAGGGTGACTAGTTTCAGTGTGGACAACTACCTTCCACACTTTGATATCTGGGGTGCATATTGGCCATGCACAGAGCTGTATCCCTGCTATTTCTCAGGAAATAAGAATAGTGGTAATCGCAGCAAGTCCCTTTGAATGCAGGGAGTCATACCAATCAAACCTGTTTAAATCTGCTTCTGGTTGGTGCTTTCAAATATACTTAGATACTTCCACTACTAAATGTAGCTCTTCAAACAGCAGTTTTACAAATACAGTGGAATGCTTTCTCTCACTGAAAAGCTGGGGAAAAAAAAAGATAATGAAAAATTTGTCCCATGATGAGAAATTTAGATTCATGTTATCTGTCTTTTTCTCCAGTTTTTAAACTTCCTTTTCTCTGTTTATGGACGGGATGAAAAAACTGAGGTTTTTCTTTTCCAGGTCAGTTAATAAAATGAAGTGGGAAAATGCATGTAGTGTTTTTGTCATATAAAAAGTCACCACTTTTCTGCATCCATTCAGTCTTGTAGCTACAATGGAACACGTTTTTTTTTTTTTTACCATGTTTATTTTTACACTCAGCTGTGACATATAAGAACTCAATTTTAAATAACATCTTACTATTTTCCCTGTACATTAGTTCATCTCTAAATTTTCTAAAGAAAATTAATGTATTACTAATACGAAATTGAACAAAATGTTACTCTGATGCTTTGAAGCCATAAAAAACTGTATCCTGTACCACTGAAGTTAATTTGACTGCTGCTATGTACTTAAATAAGAACAGGAGTGGTCCTCTGGTCATATAGGGCTTTGATAGAAAGGGAGATTAGCATAAGGTTAATTAAACTCAAGATAAATCATTAAACCAAAATACAAAGAAAGGTAGACAAGAGAGAGCCTAGAGAAACATGAATTGTGAGAAGAGAATTAACACATGTTAAGAAGAAAAGAGGAAAACCATTAATTTTATTTTGAATTAAAAATACATATATATAAATACAGATGCATTTATTACATATCTGAGGTACCAATAGTTTTCTTTTGAAAATCTTTGGTCAGAAGGAAATGAAGCAGTAAGTAAAAAAATCTCAGGCATGCCCATTTCATCAAATCAGTAAGTTTGGTTAGTTTGGTTAGTTGGTTGGTTGTTCTAAGAGGATTTGGTTTTGTTTGGTTTGGGGTTTTTGGTGGGTTGTTTTTGGGGAGGTTTTTTTGTTTTGTTTTGTTGCTTGTTTTGTTTGTTTGTTTCTTCTTGTTGTTGGTTAGTTTGTCTAGGCTTTTTATTGTGTTATATCCTGAAAGTTTGGGAAAAGAGATAGTGTCACTTGGTAAACCAGGCTCAAGCCCTTCTCTAATCAGTGTTCCATTGCACAGACAAAGGGGAAGGTTATTCCAGCGTCCCCTGAACAGAACAGGGCAAGAATGACCAGCATCATGGTGTGCCAAGGACTGCAGCTGGGGCAAAGCTATGCAATGTGGAAGGACAGAAAGCAAGAACTGAAAGTGATCTGTCATAGAAACATCATCTTCAAATTAGCAGTATAATGCTTCCTGTCCTTCCTGTCTCTCTCTGACTTAAAAAAAAAAAACCCAAACACTCTAATCCTGGACCTCAGATTTTGCACTAAGTCCTTTAAGGCTGGTTTTTGGTGGACTTTAGGTCTTCCAGTGAGAAAAAGATTCTGATGGAAAATTTCTGGCCTGTGCAGCCTCAACAAAAAAAAAGCTTCTTCCTGGAACTTGTAAGTGAATATTGGAACAGATTAATCAGGTGAGAGCAAGAGTCAGGCTTTTTGTTCAGTAGATTTGCTGCCAATTGTTCACATAAGAAGACACAAATAGGGAATCACATCATCCCCCACAGAGAGATGTCTTGTTGCTCTTTATTCCCATGTCTGAGCAAACAAACACACATGTACACCCTCCTCCCACCATGCACATTTTTTTATCTATTAATCTAAAGAGAGATACATATATTACCCTGCATGCCTACTATGTATTCATAGGAAAAGGTTTTTTATATAACATATTTATGACTCCTGATTGTATCAGGTTTCCTTCCTAAAGGCATCCAGTCCAACTGCACAGTTATCATGGTTTTTCTGATCTGTTTTCCTCCCTGCACTTTCCACTGGTCTCCTGCAGCTACCATGGTGGAAGCTAGAGCTGTGCTCTGGTTCTGCACCCCCAGCCCAGTGTTCCCTTCACAACCTGGAAGATAGCCTCCATTTAATTTCCTCTGTTTCCTTTCTTTGGAAAATAGTGTCCATCAATACATTTTGCAGTCAGACATGTATGACACAGAAGTATAGGTTTATGAGTAGATGGACTGAAGGTAGAATAATATAAAACAGAGCTGGAAAAGAGGCTAAGATATCATCTTGGATCTTAGAAGAGAGGATTCTACCTGTCTCTAGACCTTAGAAAGCCACCCAGCTTATTCTAGTAATCTCTCACACATGAAAAGAAATGAAACACAAAAAAATCCTCAAACCCCAAACAAAAAAAAAAAACAACAAAACAAACAAACAAAAAAACAACCCCCCCCAAAAAACCCCAACCAACCAAACAAACAAAAAACACCAAAAACAAAAACAAAACAAAACAAAACAAAGAAAACAAAAAAAAAAGCCCCAACCAACAAAAATCCCCACAAACTGCTATATACAGCATTTTACTATTCAAGTATTCTGCCTGCTGTAACTCATTTCCTAACCCCTGACCACTTTGCAAATTAAGCTTATTGCTTCTTGTTCCAGCTAAAGTGAATATGACAAGACAGTTTATCATTGTAATCCTGGAAACTAACCTTTCATGGATTTAAAAGCTATTGCCGTGACTTCTATACTCTAAACTAGATAACTCAGCTCCTTCAGATTTTCTTTAGAAATTATATTATTTAGACCTCTGATCATTGTTGTTTTTCTCCAAATGTATCTTGTGCTACAATCTTCCCTCACGGCATTCATATCAGATCCAAATAACAGCATTACTCCAAATCTCAAAGTATAGATATTTGTACATACAAGTGTGATATTCATAGGTTATTTCTTTTTTGTTTTGTCGTGATCTCTTTTTTTTACAAAATCATTGTATTTTTAGTGTTCACTCTGCCATCAACCACAGCTCAGCTCTCAGATTTTAGCCAGGTGCTCCCCATCCTCTGTCTGTAAAGACTGATTATTTCTACATAGTATAAAACTTTGCATTTATCTTTATTAGATTTCATCTACTTTTCCAATTTGTCAAGATTATTTAACTTCTAATCTTGTCCTTCAAAGTGTTGGTGAGCCTTCCCAACATGGAGCGATTCACAAGTTTTAAAACCCATGTTCTTTGTTCTCTACTCCACTTTCCAAGGTCATTATTTTAAGTTCTCAACAGAACAGGCCCTGGAAAGGCTGCTTCAGTTTGGGAACATAGCACTGACATGTCTCCTTAACTACATTTTTCCAAACAGTTATCTGGATGCTTAGCTGTCCCCCTTTACCTGTTGCCTGTTATCTTTCACATGGTTGTCCTACTTCTTACTAAGCCTTGCTTTTCTAAAATTCCTGTCTGGACAAACCACAGCACATCTTCTCTAGGGCATATTACTTTTCACTTTTACCATGGCTGTAAAATCACTGAAGTTTTCAATCAGTGGATTGTCCCCAGTATTCTTTCCAATTGATAAAGTTTAGCTTGTAAATGACAAAAATACAGGAAGTCAAGACATAACAGTTGATCACAATGGGGGTTATTTATGTAGAAAAAAAAGGTGTCAAAACCAAGGAAATGAGAAAAACTTTTAAGAAGTTAGATAATCCCTTCTAAACTTCATGCTTAATATCCTGCCAGGTTAGCAAATATTTTGTCCCCTTTTAATGTGTCACGTTTCCTGACATATTTGTCCCATTATGCTTGGGAAGAACCAATAACCCATGGGTGCTAGTATAATATAATCATTAGCGATAATATAAAAAAAAAAAAAATGGATTCATTAATTTATTTTCTGCATGACAATTTAAGTGTTTGATGAATACAGTCAGTCAAATTCTTCATTTAGGCAGTGTCTTTTTCCATATCTTTGTTCACAACATATTATTTGTACAGAGAAAGACAGAGAAATCTGTCATCTGGAAAACTAAAAAAATTAAATATAGACAACCCTGGAACAGAGTTTTCTTAGTTGCCTTGTTCATGATCAATTCTATCATGAACATAGCACATAAAAGTAACCAAATATTTCAGGGTTTTTGTTAGGAGTCATTCCTTTAAAGTACTTTTGTTTTGAGTTTGTTTTCATTCCATATGTACATTTCAAACAGAAAATCATAAATAATACTTTATATCACAAAAAAGCAATGTTGTGTACAAAAGAAGAAATCAAAATGAAACAAATGGATACATCAGACATGAGGTTCTCATCAGTATTCGTGTCTTACTCCATATTTCTTACAGTAAAACAATCATTTTTGAGAATAGGTAGATAGAAGGCCACTGAAAATTGTGGATATATGATTTTAAAAACATATTCAGCTTATGTAAAAGCATGAACCAGTGCAGCTACCAACCAGTACAAGTGCAGGGGCTATTTTTTCCTTTCTCTCCCTTCACTCCCTGGTATTTACAACAGTATATTTATTGGAACTTGTCATCACTTAAATAGAAGGCACTTCTCTGCAGAAAAGGCTTTTTGTCTCTGTTCATCAGCACAATTAACACAATGGAATCAGAGCCTAAATGGAGCCAGCTGGGAATCAGAACTAGCGAAGTAACAATTTAAGTAATAATAATATTTTCAATTTTTATCGTCATTAGAAGTTAGATATTTTGCACACTCAAGGTTTAAGACTAGAGAAATTCTCTGCCAAAAAAAGACTTTTCATAAAGAATGAAGAAAATTCAATGATGAGTCAGATGTGGTTATACAGAATCCAGAAAGTCTAATGGACTTTGGTTTGTGACATGGCTCAGTTTGCACCAGGTAATCTCACTGCTTAATATAAATCTTCATCTATTTCTTATACACTGATTATATTGAATGCTTATTATGATCTCTTTTTTTATGGAACCCTTATGTTACAAGAAAAGAACTTAGACTTCAGTTTGTATTTTTAATTATAATTTTCTCACTGCATCTCAAGCCATGTGAACATAGGAGCAAGCTTGATAAAAGGAGGTGGATGAGTGAAAAAGTGTAAAATATGTCTCACTCTGAAACACTTCTGTTGTCTATAGAAGCTAGACTGATGGAAAGATTTTCTGTTAAACTTCGAATGAATTCACTAACAGTTGTCTTATCTATTAACAAGACAACTGGTTCCAGATCTTACAGAGAAATAGCTACTACAGTTTTTCTTCCCAGAAAACTTTCCTCATCACAGCAGTGAAAGGGGTAATTGGCTTTTTTTAAACAGGTCTGTCCACACACCCAGCATACCTCTGCCTCTCTATCTAGTGGCACCAATTTTCATGGTGGTTGTGTTCTTCCAAACCTCATGAATATGGCCAGAAATTATGCTTCTTTACCACTGAGTGGTATAGGATATTATATGTGTGTCCACATATTTTAACAGCTTTCCAGATCACAGCTGGATTTTTTGCCATTATTTATAGTGTATCACCCCAAAATTATTGTGATACTGTGTAATTGTGAGAATTGTTACAATGAGGCAGTCTAGCTAGGTGCTTTTTAGCCCTCAGGTGCTAAGATAAAAACCCAAATTAAAATGCTCTGGTTTCATACCACCACCCCCACCCCCACCCTGCTCCAAATAATCCTGCTGTGACAGCTAAGGAGAGCAATACATGAGTAATCCAGTGGTGTAACGTACTATAACATTTTGTAAAGGTTCTAGCATTTTGTATTGATCGGTCCTCTATGTGACAGCTCTCTGTTTGCAGCATGTGATCTCCTCCACAAAAGGCTGGTTTTGAAGAGCCATTATTATAATGCCTTTCAGTTCACAAAGAGGGATGGCACAGGCCACAGGGAGCTGCAACCCACAGCTGTATTTTAGAAAAGCAATTTCATTACTGTTACATACTTCCCAACATGGTGTTCAAAATCTGAAACAGTGAGAGCTATCCCTATTTTACCCAGCCTATAAATCTGAAATTTCAGAAGATGTTAAAAACTTTCTCAAGTTGACTGTGTTTTGAATATTTACTTTTCCCATTGTCTTAGTGAAAGTGACAATAAAAGCTCTTTAATAAATCCTAAGACATGCTGCTTATATTTGCCAAGTTTAGCCTCTTTAGTAGATCAGTGTTCATACTGTTTACTCTTACATGAAATGAGAACTATCATTTGGACTAGTTCATATCTGTCAGGGTTAAAAATACTGTATTTATATCTCATTATAATCCATTCATTAGCTTCCAGACCCTGGGTACCCTGGGAATGTCAAAACTTCACATGATGTCTCTGAATGCCGGATTTTGCATTTGGATATTTGGAGTAGCAGGAAAAGTGTACAACCACATGTGTTATAGCAAGAAAACTCCCTGTTGACTGCATAGCTGCAGGGGTTAGCACAGAAGAACATATTTTCCCCAAATGTATGGCATAAATTAAACTCAATAAACTACTTCTGAATCTGCTTTTTTTTTTTCTTCTTTTTTTTTCTTTTGTTTTTCTTTTTTTCCCCGTTTTCCCCAGGAGAAGTGAAATGTACCTACTGTTTGAAATGCCAAGTTTTGGCTGAATCATAAACCTTCAAGACAGAGGATGGCCAATGGGTCTTGCACATCCCAAGATTTGACTTTTGTTAAAGAGGAGAGACTAGGAGAAATATTTGGAATTGCAGGTTGATAGCAGTGTCTCAATTACAGTTCAGGATGAATTCATAATTTTCTCAGATTTTGGTGCTTTGAAAGGAAGCAAGTTTCAAGTTTAGAATTCAAGATTTTTTTTCCTTCAGAGAAGTCAGGATTTTGTTTTTGGAATATTCTATCTGTGTTGTATTGTACAAATAAGTTAGTTTGTTTTGCACTGGGTATTTCTTGGTTGCACTTTCCCATGAACCTTGGCATCCCCTTCATCTGATACCCCCTATCTTTCCCCTCCCCTTCACCTGATACTTCCTGTATGTCCCCTCCCCCTGGGTCAGTCTCCATGGTCAACAGACCCCCTGCCCTCCCCCTCTTCCCTAGGGCTCACATGAGAGGTCACGCCCTCTTTTGCCTCTACCTTAAACCTGTGGGACTGTTCCCACGAGGAGTAAGAGCACCTTTTGTCTTTTATCTTTTCTTTTATCTTTGTCCTAGCCCAGATTCCCACCCGTGGTCCATAGCTAGCCTGGGTTGGACTACAGGGAAGAGGGAACTCGGGCAGATCTTCCTTCATATGGCTGAGAAAGTACTGTATTTGAACACTGAAATCATTCAGGCAGTGACAAATAAAAAAAGGGTAAATATCTATGTCAATAGCTAAGAAGTTAGTTTTCTGGCAAGGCTTTCCATTCCCGGGAGGGTTTCTTTTCACTGCAATATTTTCTCTTTGTCTCTGGCCCGCGTGGCTGACTGGGGAGCGCCACTGTGGAGGAAAGAGCTGGCGCCATCTTCCCTTTGTCTACCTACACACGGTTGGCTGCAGGACCTGCCACCTTCGAGGGGGGCTGTACCCCCACAGTTTGGGTGTTTTTTTGTTTCAATGGATGTCCTGAGATTTAGCAATTTTGTGTCTGGTGATTACTCAGGGTTGTGTTGTTGTGTGTTTTTTTTTTTTTTTTTTTTTTTTTTTTTTTTTTTTTTTTTTTTTTTTTTTAAATTTTTTTTTTTTTCCTTTTTTTTTCTCCTTTTTTTTTTTTTTTTTTTTTTCTATAAA